>CAJDSM010019049.1:8595-26976 GCA_903981925.1 Ostrea lurida
CTTTATGTCAATGTTTGTATTGAAGATAATACTTGTAATGCATACATACAATATATGCTCTGAACAGGTGCCCCTTTCTCGCTTTGATTTTCTCTCATTTTGGCTAAATCCGCACCACATCAGAGTACCATGCAAGGGGATTTAGACGCTGTGCACCATCAAGAACTATGTCTGCCCTTCTTAAAAATCTATAATTCATCTGGGCCCATCACTTTCTTCCACAGACTTTTGCTGGACCATGTAGGTTTCCACTGACCATGCGGCTTAGCTTCGTATTTGCACCCATACTTGTATGTTAGGAATAAAGTGTCTCATATCAACATTTCTATTGCACTCAGCTACACTTGTTATTATATAGGATATTTCCATTTTTACTTGACCGGCCTTACCGTGCCAAATTATCCCCTGCTACCAAAAGTCCTGACTTGGACAGACATTATTTTATCATGTTAGTACATTTGGACCTGCTTAATCCCCTCCCCCACTGCTGTTTCTTGATTTTACTCCAGCTATCTTAAATTTCATTGTTGCAATCAAAGTATTCCCCAGTTAACAGACTCTAAATCAAATGCTTTTCCAGTAGTAAGGGGAGTATCTCGCCTTCATCTTGCTTATGTCCGTATCGGCGCTTTTTCTGCGTTTGGGCTATTATCAAAAATATCTTTATTTTCATCGGCTTCTTGTCTGCACTCCGACGTCACGGAGCTAGAAATCTTTTAATTTCCTCCATCTGGGTTACGTTGATTTCCATCAGTTGATCTTAAGTTAGCTGATGTATGTCTCCATTCGGAACAATATAGTGCATCCAATAACACGGCTGTTGTTTATACAAAAGTTCCCCAGTTGGTCCTTATCCCTGACCTCTTCTGTGTCGTCTGCTCCCACTTTGGCATTCATGTCATCCAATATAAGGATCATATGTTGTTAATGTGAACTGATTCCAAGATACCGCGTATCTGGGCCTAATAGATCCTTTAATGTGGTAACTGGGAAGGAAGTTTGAACAGTTATGGTACTATTTAGTAAACAGATCCAAGAGTGAGAATGACAAGCAGGTACAATCAAGACGTACTCAGTCATCTGGTTGATTCAGAGGGTCATGTTGTGAACAAACTTGATTTACAGAACATGAAAATTTCGACACCAATATCATGTGTGTAAACCATTAAGCGACGAACTTCTCAAACACAAAAAACCCCCCAAAAAACACAACCCTAAAACAAACAACCAAACCAAACAAACAATAACCCCACCCGCAATCATTCAATGTAGAGAGAGAGGGGGGGGGGGGTGCGAAAATTTTAAGAGTTATTAATATCATAAACAGATGAAAAGAAAATTAAAATTAAAAAAAAACAAAACAAATAGATATAAAGAATGGAGTTCGATTTGTAATTTTCTTTCAGATTTATTCGTGTGTCTGGAGTGCGCGGATTCCCTTTGATGTTGGGTCTTTGTGGATCCGTGTGTATTGGCATTAAACCCACTACGCGGAACACGAGATCTCTTCGTTTATTTTCTTCTCTTTTCACTCCATGCATTTCTTAGACTGTCCTGCCGTCTGGTATCGTATATACGACTAACAGACTGTTTATGGTATGCGATATCAGACGGCAAGCCAGTCAACATGCACTCTCTCCTTGTTGTTAAAACACTACACATGGAGTGGTATGACGTCACATCCGGTGTTATTTTGAAGCCTCGTTTTCGGTATCATAAAGGTGTTTATTTACGGAAAACGTTATCTTTGTCAAATATATCGTTTATCGGTTAAGAATAAACTGAAATAATTTTACGGTTGGTATTTATTTTTAAAAATGCATAAAATAAACTAAAATGTATATTTGACTTCGGGACACTTTAAGTAACTACCTTATTTAGACTAAAAACTTTTCACAATAAATGTCCGAGGATCCTCTAACAAAATTAAAAAACCAAAGATGATGCGCCCTGAGAACTTTTAAGAAATTAAACAATCACTAGAAGTAGACATGACTATTGTATAATACGTTCTACCAAAAGGTTTTGCATATTTTTGACAGACTGTTCAATAAATATTACCCATGTGTCTCAGCCCGATAAATGCTTTTATAAAATATCATGATCGACTGATCCTACAAATCCGAATAGCGAGTCCACCATTCCCGTTTATAGGATTGCGTGATACGCTGGTACATTTGTATGTAGTACCTATCAAATCAACACAGACATAAAAACACATCGCACACTTTGGAGGGGAGCGTATTCAGAGGTTTTGATCATGTATTGAAAAATATGAAAATATCAAAAGTAACGCTAGACTGAAAAGAAAGCCAGATAGACTCAAAAACAAAGGACTATACTTGAGAATAGGTTTGTTCTGACCTTATGACCCATGTGAATGAGGAGGATAACTGGGGGCAGGAGCACATCAATAGATGCTTTAAAGTAAAGGGAAATGTACACAAAATCTATTAATGATAGTTACATGAAAGAAAATACACAGCTTGTTTTCAAGACCACACTGATACGATTCGTCATATCACATCACCATGTAAATGATAAAGTTTTACAAGGAAAATACAATTCCTCAGGTGAGCAACGTTGAGTCTCTCTTTTAATTTTTGTTAGTTTTCTTTACAATGATATATTGTTTAAATCAAAGATGTAGACCTACCAATTCAATACAACTCTTTCGTAAGTGATTTTCGTGCAGAATGAATCAGTCAATTATTTTTTTTCTCCTCTTGTCTTTGATTAGAATAGCTAATTGTGTTTTACATTCGTGCATTTGTTTTAGAAAACTCTTGATAATGATGAGCAATCACGCCATTTGTTGAAGTCATGTAAATAGACATTGGAATATGCATGGAGTTCGCTAGTTCTCGATAAGTATGACGATATTTTCAATCAATATTTCTCTCGGCTGTCCATGGAAACAGAGCTGAGGAATAGAGCTTACCATTTTTCCAATACGAAAGCGAGGTCTATTGTTGTTATTGGAAAATATATTCTGAAAGGAAGGCTATCGGTGACGTCACATATCACGTGGATGATTCTCCGATATTCAGTTCTAGTGACATAAACACATCAACGATCGGTGCTCTATTTTAAAGAAACTAAAAGAATCACAGTAAACGAGACGGGTACTAATAATCTCACGGAGAATACATATTCTTTATTTTGGACGTTAGTGAAATGAAAAATAGGACATGGAATCGTAACGTACTCTCTAAAGTGGTTATAGGGTTTTTATTTCTGGGTGTCTCATCGACATGGAGTAAGGAGATTTTGACAAATCATTGGTATGTGGAATTAGATGGTGATGGAGGGGTAGAATCGGCAAAACAGGTGGCCAAAAGGACGGGGTTTACATACGTAGGACCGGTAAGTATATCGATAATGAGCTTCGATTTCAGATGGCCTGTTTTGCTTTAAAGCACCAGACATGAATGTTAGGATAGTTCAAATTATTTCATTAATTACAAAACCTAACGTATCTATTTGATTACGTTAGTTGCCCACACCCTTCCCAGATAATCCGATAAGTTAGTGACGACACAGATGCTCATATTTGGTATTTTCACTCAATTTATTGATCCAGTTCAGACTGGATTCGAATAATCTGACCCCTCAGGTGTCCATATATTCTTACATCATAAATTTGTTATAAATTGTAAAAGATTTCCTGTATCACTTTAACCAATGCTGTAATTAGAAAACCACTCGTTTCATTTTTAAAAAGCTTAATAAGTATGTACATGTAAGAGCAGACTTGTTGTTGACTGCTTTGAAATATAGGAATAAATTCATGATAATAATAAAATTTCTTTAAAACATTTCACAGATTTGATAATACTTATTCATGTAGTGAAAGAAAAATTCATGTGACCCCAGTAACAAAGTGATTTGGGGCATGAGAGTATAACAGACAAGTTGATTTATATTATTTCCTATGGGAATGGACAATGGCAATACGTTGCTTGTCCATGCCTGTTCTCAGTCCTACTCTTTTCTTAACCAACGTCTTCTGGAATTAGTGCCAGAAGACAAAAGCCAGGGGAATGACAACGATAATCCCGCAAAGAACGGCATTTCACCAATACGAACAACCGAGACTTGATTTTGAGTTCAGAGGAGTAACTGGTCGAATTTCTGCACAAATAGCTGATTTAAACTAAAAGCCAGTAAAAATTTGTAATGTGCACCAATGTATAAGAATGGAGATCGTCCAATTTAACCTAGATGCGAGTTTGGTTTGTGAAAATTTGGCATATAAAATGCCCACACCGCTTATTGTACTTCAGGGTTTGATTGAGTAAATAGTCGGTTAGTATTTGTCTTCTCAATAAAGGTGAACTGCAGTGCGAATGTATGTTCTTAAAAGTGAAGGATATCTAACTTTTGGAACCAGTATGTTAGATCAAATCTGTTGCCTAATTAGTTTATTCATCGTATTGCAAGACCCCGGGAAGGGACTGTTGGGGATAACGGTAATGGTCTACGAAGAATTGTCTTGTGAACAAATCTAAGGAAAATTAGTTCACGTTGGGGGTTATCAAGCTGTTCTGACCTTCGGAACACACTTTTAGTGTCTTTTACAGTATATTTCTATTAGGGATGTCAACGAATATTCGACTATTCGAATAGTCTTCGATGGCATGGACGTTCGACTAAAAAATTTTAGTCGAATAGTCAGTAAAAAATTAGCAATACTGACAATTTATCCATTTCGGTGTCCCATCTATCTGAAATTGTCAAAAAATATTTGCATTTTCCGCTAATTCAGTTCCATCAAAGCAATTTCGTTTCGTCTACCGGTTTACTTGTATCAAAACTACACATTCAACCTACCTGCAGACATAGCGGAATATATAATATTGTGTGTATATATATATATATATAAAATAAAGACTCCGTACAAAGGGTATCACGAGCAGAGCGAAAAATGATTAACTATATATATATGTGTTCAAAATGCCATAATTTTACATTTACGTTGAAGCGGTGTGTTGTGCATATTTCTTAATCAATTGTACTAAGCCGTTGTCGTTGGGGTATATCTACAGTTAATTGAGCAGCAATCCGACGGCGGTAATTTACACCGAAGAGATACTGCTCTGGTAAATTGTTATGAACACAATCTGTAATTAAAATTGGATTGTTATACACACTCAAGGTGTTCTCATGTTCATACCATATGTTGCCTTTATATAACAAGTTCATTGATTTTGGTGTGTACATTTAAAAAAAAATTATTGTATGACGGAACATCACCGTGACAGTGGTAAAATAAAAACCTTTCGAATAATCGAATATTCTTCGACTAAAGCCATCGAATAATCGACTAAGAAAATTTCCTATTTTGACATCCCTAATTTCTATTTTCTATACTTTCCGTATGTGTATTTAAAAACGGGAAAATACTCTAGATAATGTTCCAAGAGAAATGATCAGGGAACCACATGCAAACTTTGCACGACAGAAAGCAGGCATGAACAGTCAACCTTAAGGAGTTGGAATGTCGCGTGATTTAATTCTATAACCTGTCAGGAGCTGTTTTTTTTTTTTTTTTTTTTTTTGTTTTTTTTTTAATAAAAATGCAAAAAACATTTTGTCGTAGGGTTGAACACGATTACTTTTTTATGTTAAATACTAAATGAATGAAACAAGCGTTGTTACCAAGTTTTATTCTTTCAAACCTTTTCATTTATTCAAACTCATGTTTTATATAGTACTGTATATAAAATTTTACATCATTTCTTGATCTTAAAAATAGTTAAAAATAGAACAGCGGTATATAGTCCGTCATATTGTAAGAATGGCATGTTTCTTCCCTTTTTGTACTAAGTACAAGCAACAACAACAAAAACAAAAACAAACAAAAAACCGATACAATGTCCATAACCATTATCCTTCATGAAATTAATATTGAAACTGCATACATCTTTTATGCCAGTAATTCGTTAGCCATTGCTGATGATGCATAAATCGACTATCAGTGAAACTAGTCGGTCGTAATTCCATCTGCTAGACAACTACCTATGTAAGTATGTTCGCGCACGACATTCTACTGCCATTGGAAACCGTATCTATATCTCCAGGTAGCGCACATTGGCGAGTAATTTTACACCGACAACCATCCCTGGATTATATTCTACGTACATGTAGATTGATATTTCCCACCAATCCAACATCTGTAAACTATAATTGAATTTTTATTTAATATAGACAAGCTTTAGATGTTATACGCGTCTCCTCCTCATGAAGGTACGCGTTCTTCACTTTGTTCATTGAATGTATTGACAAACAATTCATCTGTGGTTCTTGTTTTCGGAAATGCTTTTTTGAAGCCATTTATTGTTTTATTGTATTTCACATCTGGAATAAAAGCATCAATATATTCTTATGTACATTCTGGGTATAGATAATTTTCTTCTGCAGATGTTAGTCACTGAAAAATGATGTTATTGGAAAGGTCTTAATATCATTTAAACGTTTTTCATTTCGTGTTTCTAAACTATTAAAATCGACCACTTTAAACACAATTAGTCAATGGACAAACACTGAATCCAGCGCTCGTATTTATGCTCTAACAGAATACAATACAATAGAAAAGATTCATTTTTAATTCAGAGCCCAAACAGGACAAAAAAGTGTAACATGCAGCAGTAAAGGAAACCAAAAGACAGAGTTAACATATAGTGAAACATAATGACAAACATTGAGAATAGGACAATATTGTATTGCACAAGGGGGAAGGGGTCATATTGCTAAATGATTTTTTTAAAAAGCTGAATTATTAAAACAGCTTAGAGTAAATGATCGTGAAGATATCTGTCCAAGGAGTTCATAATTTCAATATCCTCACAATTCAAAAAGCAAAAAGTTTTTCTTTATCAGTTAAATCAGTAAATTTGTTCCCTTTAAATGTACAAGTCTAAATACAGTGTACATGTATCACCTAAAGTGTACACGTATACCCCCTCCCTCCATCGTGGACTTTCCAGTTGCCGGAATTCTAACAGCCTCCGTCTGAAAAGTGACAGATATCTGGCGGAAGGATGTGACTAGCGCTTTGTCGTCTTGTATTTATTCAAATCAATATAGTGCAAAGTCTATAATCATCTTATTATTGAGAACATCTAAAGTAATTAAATATGTGCTATCGTACCATATTTCATCGCCGGATACTCGTATTAAAACTCATCCCCCCGTGAGCAGAAGGCGAGACTCATCCCCCGTGAACAGAAGGCGAGATCAGCCATAGGTATCCGACGATGGCGATATCTATTCCTTGATTCAAAGTCCTAGTCTTCAATGAAAAAAGCCAACAAATGTGCTTAACTTATATATCTCGTTTCGTTTTACAGTTAAAGTTACACACACACACACACACACACACACACACACACCAACACACATACACACACACACAGCACACACACACACACACACACAACACACACACACACACACCACACCACACAAACACACCATCATATATATATATATACTGTAAAACGAGAGAGAGAGAGAGAGAGAGAGAGAGAGGAGAGAAGAGAGAGATCTAAATCGATGATGGACATATTTATACAATTTCGTCCGCACAAGAGGATGATTACAGATAAAAAGCGCTGGGTGCATTTATAGATTGCTATTTTCAGTACGAGTGTCGAGATAAAATTGTTGAGACGCAGGAAACCGAGCAACCATTTCGACATCATCTCGGGCTTTTGAATGTCTTCGATCTTTCATTAAAACGACAGAACTCCCACATAATCGCTACCTACTATATGGGGGAATCGCAATTAACAAACTCAGAATTGTTCGTAACTGAACATAGGCAAAAAGCAGACCGTGCAATTTTCTGTATCCTTATCGAGAAGTTTTAAACATCGTCTGGAAAATTGTACTGGATGATGCTTGGGTTGTTTTTGAAGTTGAATGGAACCATCGGATCCTAGTTCTTTCGCGAAGACAGGAAAGGAAATCTATAGAAAACGTCGCACAGTGTTGTTATAATATTGAATTATATGTTCTAATCTCGCGTCGTAAATCTCTTATCAATTTGCATTAATGGTTCATGAGTTATTCTGTCCTTCACAAAAAAGTTTCTTAAAAGTATATTGTAAAATGTGATAGACCACAGACGCCCAACCGCCCAAATGAAAATTGCGAAATAGCAATTACTCAAACTGTGAGGAAATCACGCATGGAAAAGTAGGACATGCTTTCCACTAGTAGGCGGCTATGTTTCATTTGTAAGCAAAACCAGAACACTTCTATATCAATAAAATGGCATTATTTTTCGTGCATTGTGATCGATCACAATGTTCTCTTTGGAAACTATCACCGATAGCTGTTGATGAGTTTTGTATTTTTTTTTTCCTTTTAATAACAGGTTTTAGGTTCTTCAAATGAATTTCATTTTGTGCATTCCGCTGTGCCAAACATCAGGATAAAAAGAAGCATTGGACATACAAGATTGCTTAAAGCTCATCCTCAGGTATTTAGTCATACATAGATTGGTATGGTATTAAAATTATTGCCTGCAGCTGTAACACACCGTCATCCTTGATAACAATTTCATCCTCTTAATCATGGACTTCTAGTGAATATCAATGTACAGATGTCGATGCTTTCCCTTATCTTCAATCTACCACTTCATGAATAATACTCACAATAGCATTTTCTCACAGAAAGGACTGTCAAAGCATTGCTTGTAAATCCTCTGTGCAGTGTAAAAAGAAATTGTTTGCAATAGGTGATTTGTAAAACGACTGTTTGCTTTTCAGGTAAAGCGCGCTGTTCAGCAAACAGGTTACCTTCGAGTAAAGAGGGGATTCAAGCCTAGAATCACCGGACTTCCGGTTTCAGAGATTAAACTGAAACTTCAGTCAATGAACGGCGACAATTTCAAAGATGTGAACGTTAACATTGATAACAAGAGTCCAACGGATCCATTGTTTGAAAAAGAGTGGTATTTGGTAAGCACTGTCTGCAATTAAGGTACATGCACAGGTAAATACAATGTACATGTACAATGTATATACATGTATTTTTAAATCTTGAGACAATACAAGCCGTTGGAAATACAGTCAATATAGGCAGGCATCTTTCCTTGAGAAAATACATCCGTTTTCACCTTAATTGTAATTCTATTTTATGACACAATATTTATTGTTAGTCATCTGCTGTTAAGGGGACTTAAAAAGTCGTATACTCAATAATTTTCAAAGATAGGGACAAAGAAAATTTACTCACAGAAGTAACCTTTGCCATTTTTTCTTGAATCTTTACGCCTGAAAATTTGCCTTGAGACCATTAAAGATAATGCCATTGAAATTCAAGCTCAGCCATTTGGGATGTTTAGGAAAACGGGTTTCCTGAAATCTGAAATATCAACTCTCTTTTGATCGATACGGGACAAAATAAGTTCCTCACGGACATTTACTTAACGTTTTGCTGCGAAAGAACCCTATCTTTCCTCTCACTGGGAAGTCTTATAGAGATAATTCCCTTGCCGATCAATAAATGAAACAGTATCATGTAATTGATTTTTAATTATACCGATCCATGAACACATCAGGAAGTGAAACAGACGTTTGGACTGCACTTAAGGATTAAGAATGTTCCCGTTGGCACCAATAAGGTTTATATTACTAAGGAAATTGTTGTTTGGTCTCTGATACAAAAACACACAAAATGCCTCATATAATGTTCCGATTGCGAAAATGTTTTTGGCCAAAAGAAAAGTTCTTGGCTTTCTGCTTCCGTGCTATACCGGAAAGTGTTTGCTTCTTTAGGCGAGAGAAAAAAAAAATTAATTTGATGCTGAATAAAAATAATTTATGATTTATTATTATATATGTTACAACATGAAACACCGGTCGCGGTGGCGCAGTGGTTTGGATGTTCGCTTCGTGACTGGGAGTTGGTGGGTTCGATCATCGCTCGTAACTTTGGTCGCACCAAACTTCAAATTTAATAATAAGTGAATGCCCCTTCCCCAAACTCTTGCCATTTAGAAGTGAGAGCTGCGGATCTATTGGATGAAACCTTCAATACTGACGTCCTATTTAATGTTTTACGCCATTTTGGCAATATTCCAGCCATTTTACGGCGGCTAGCTACATGTAACTGTAATGTTTGGTTTTGAGTGTTGAAGTTTCCCTGACGGCCCTCAATGAGCCTATGCTCTTTTTCGAGCATCAGGGAAACGATCTTTTGCGTGCCAAGGAGGTTGTCATGGCCGTAACTAGGGTGATATTTTTATGAGGCAAAAATATAATCGCCGAGCGAAGCGAGATGAAAAATTTGGGGCGAGGGGTCTGGGGGCTGCGAAATCCTTGATTCTATCCATTTCCTGGCATCTTTTTACTCGTTTACAGCATAGCTCTTTTATCTGTTACTCTACTGAATCAGGTATAAGGATGTATTTCAGAATACATGTAAACTAGAACATGGGAACAAAACACGCACTTAAAAGCTACATAAAACTTACTCATAATCAATGTTCTTGTTATATGTTAGTATAATTTTTTTAACGAATTTTTAAAAGTAAAGTGATATTTGAGTATCAGCATGAGATCCATAGTTCAAAGTGATATAACATAAGAGAAGATTGTCTACATCAGATGTTAATGAAAACTGTGGTACCTATGTGCTTATAACTAAATGTTAAGGATAATCCAAATCATGTTACTTTACGTTTTTAGATATTAAAATAAAACACCCCCTTACAGATAAACAAACAACAACTATAACAAAACAAAACCCCAATCAACCAATAAATAAATAAATTAATTAACCCCCACCACCCAAAAACCCCAACCAAACAAAGGAAAAACAACAACAAACAAACCAACAGCAAAAACTAGGAAAACAAAAACAAACAAAATGGTAACACATCACTGCAATCATTCCCAACTTGAGAATGGAAGGTAAATGCATACTGTCACCAGTTAGTCAGGTTAGTGGATCAACCGGAAGACAAGATGAAATGAATATAGAACATAGAATAAAAAGGGTCACACTAGATAGAGATACTTATAAGCGATACTTATATATTTTACCTTGAATTTGACGTAGAAAAATGTGGGCCAATCTGGTGGAATACCTGGGTTAGATCTGAATGTGGAGGCAGCATGGGCACGAGGATTCACAGGCAAAGGCATCACTACGGCTATCATGGACGACGGTAAGACTGGGAATATGAACATGTCATGACGCACTTTTATTGATACCACTGATTGTATGTAAGACTCTTTGAATAGTATTACATGTAATAGAGATTTTGAAAATATTCTAGACGATTCATTTAAATAGATCTACTAAATTTCTTGTGGATGCTGAAATGCTTATCAATTCGTGTAAAATCAATGTGCATGAATACAAACCAGTTACATATATTGTTTACAGGACAGAGCCTCGTTATACAAGATTATTCATCATACCCTAATTAATTTCGCATTTGTTAGAAGCTCTACCATTGTAGAAATGACAAGATAACGAACCTGAAAGTACAATTAAGCTCGTCTTGTACCGCGGATTATAAAGCGTAAACTGACCAAACCAAATCATACTCGTATAATATGCCCCAAAATTAGAGTCATTCCTTAAATATAGAAACTAAAATTGCTGTTGATTTTTGAAAATACATGAGGGCACTAACTGCAACGCTTCAAGCGTCGCCCGCATGTATTAAAAAAAATGAAGTGCCGTATTTATTCTAGGAAACATATGGTATCATTTTTTCTTTGCACTATTCTAGTGATAGAAATATTTTGTTTCTATAGTACTAAATATTTTTCAAGAAAGCCCAATGAACTCATTTTGTAGTTGAATTTTCTTTTCTTTTCACGCTATATGATAAACGTTCGTGAATAAACATGAAACTTTCGCGTCATTAAGTTCGCAAGCAAGATTTCGTTTGTTGTAGCATGGCTCTTAGCATCACGTGCTGTAGCATACAGTGTACAAAGATATAGAATATACGTAACAAAAGGTAAAATATATTAAATATGAATTCCAAGATCATTGAATATAAATCACGTGATATCACATAGTAAGACTAAGATAAAGAAATATATCACGTGATATGACATTAAAAATCACGTGATATCACATTAGTAAGATAAGAATATAAATCGACGTGATATCACATAGCTAAGATATGAAAATTAATCACGTGATATCACACTAGTACAGATCAAATATAATCACGTGATATCAACTAGATAAGACTAAGAATACATAATCACGTGATACCATAGAAGACTAAGAATATAAAATCTACGTGCCTACTCACATTAGTAGATAAGAAACATAATATTTTCACCCGGTGATATTCACAATAGTAAGATAAGGAAATATAAATCATAGTTCAAGATCCAAGAAATATAAAATCACGTGATAATATCAATAGTAAGATAAGAAATATAAAATCCGAATCACATAATAAACGCAAGATCAACGAGTAAATAACACAACGATTTACAAGTACGGAATCACAAGATTATGACATATCGTCACGAAAAATAAATACAGTCTACGGCCCTCTGGCATATTTCAATTTATCCAAAAAAACCTATAAGTGTCAATATGACAGAAAAGATACATAATAAAGTTAGAATACCCACCAAAATAAAATAAAATGAAAATGAATGAAAAATATAGAATAACAAAAATATAACCTAAAGTAAATTATGAGATCAACAAATTGTAGATGAGCAACAAAAATCACGCCATATAATAGTTTTAAACTTGTAATCTACAGGCAAGTTTGTTTATATGGACTTATTTTACATACTTCCCAAAATGAATTCCATGAAGAAATGTTTCGTAGTAATTTCGCAGGATTTGAAGGATTTATTGCCACACTGACATTTGATTTTTGAAAGAGGAACTTAGCTGTTCATCTTTGTCACCAAATTGGAATTCATTGAAATTCCTGGTAGTTTTTTTTCCATATATTTTTGTACAACACCAGTATTTAATTATTTTACTACCATCTTTTAATCCTCTCAAAACAGACACAGGAGATTATAAAAATGTCTTGCAAGGCAAATATTACTTATTATATATTTTTTACTACCAAAACCGATATTACCGTATTTTATATCAGGTTCTGTACAAAACAATGGTTCCATACAGTAGTTAATTATCTTCATTAATTTTTGTTATTATCAATACAATATTCCTATTGCCAACTGAAATTATTTTGAGGCAGAGAGAGAGAAAAAAAAATTGGAGTTGCCATCACTTTCACGGCTAATGCCTCTCTAAACAAAATTCCGTTAGACGATCACAATATCCTTCTTTTCTTCTGCCCACTCCACAGCATTCGTAGCAATTTTGAAAATTTCCTGAACAGTCATCTTGACAATCAGTGTTAATCGGGGTACGTATTCACATCAATCATCATTACAAACCAGCCCCTTCAAATTTCCAGTATTTGTTACTTAAAGCTAAAAAAAAGTTCAACAATATAGTTTTCCACAGATATACATTCAAAGATCGGGGTAGTATGCCTCATAAGAAGCAGTCGGTTTTACATTATGAAGATGACAATCCGATTAGAGACAGTTTCTGACAAAATAGATAATATATTAGAATGTGAATAAAACAAAAACCCTGTCGTTTTCAGAAGAAAACCATCGTTAGGAATAAATATTCATGATTTTGAGAAGGCAACTTTTGCAATATTAAACAACTGTGAGGTCAACATCAAATTGTGGTTTATACTTGGTTTAAAAGTGCGATATTTCCCCCCCCCCCCTCTTGTCTTTGATATCAGTACACACTGTTAGCTGCATCATTTATTTGTGTCAACATCAAGTCCAAATATCTCTTTATAGGATAAGGTACTACGAAATTCCAGCGCGTAATTTTTCTTTCTTTTTTAAATGAACTTGAATATCGAACACGGAGAGGCCGTTAAGGCTTTAAATTTACTTACTATGATATTTCAACACCTGCCACTCGGATTACAGATATTCTGTATTGCAATTTATACTGTACGCAAATCAAACACAACACATGTAATGAGTTACCCGTAATGCCATTTCATTAAAATTTCTTTTTCCAGGAATCGATACCTGCATGAGGATCTTCGTACCAACAGTACGTAATGCTCATTTGTTATACTATTATACATTCATTGCATATTTGAAGCGGTCATTAAATCATTTGTGACGAAATAGAATGTAAATATAAAAAAAAAAAAACCCACAACAATCTCCTTTGCACTTTAGCTAAAATAGCATAATTTTAAAATATGTTATTTTCAGAATGCCCAACGCCAGTATGATTTCAGCAGTAATGAACCGTACCCTACCCACGTTAAAACCGACACTTGGTTTCCTACAGGCAATCAATTTTCTAGCTTTATTCAACAAATAAATGTTTTGAAGTCATGACAGGTTGTACTACAGGTGATACAGAAGGGTTTAGAAGTGTACAACAGGTGTTACAGTACAGGGTTGTGACAGGTTCGTTACATGACAGGGTATTACAGGTCAGTTTACATGACAGGGTATTACATGACAGGTTGTTACATGACAGGCGTGTTACATGACAGGTGTATACATGACAGGGTGTTACCCATGACAGGTCCAGATTACTTGACATGAGCTGGCAGAAAGAGGGTTGCTTACCATGACAGACGTTTTTGCAAGTTGGACAATGACAGGTGTGTTAATACAGGGGTTACATCTGACGGGTATTATTGTTACAGCTGACAGCGAACGGGTTTACATACAGGGGTATAGTTACAGGGTTACAGACAGAGGTGGTTACATGACGACGGTGTTACAGAAGGTGTACATGGGGTTTTGATGACGGTACTATTACAGGTTGCTTAGATGACAGGTTGTACATCAGGTGTACAGAAGTTTACATGCGACAGGGTGTTTACATGACAGGGTTCTGACAGTGTTACAGAGCTTGTTACAATGACAGGGTGTTACATGACGTTGTACATGACAGGTGTTACATGACTACTGGTGTTACAGTGACGTGTTAACATGTACAGCAGTTTGTTACATGACAGAGGTACTGAGTTTACATGACAGGGTTGTTACAGTATGACAGTGTTACATTGACAGGTTGTTGAAACCAGGGTGTACAGACAGGTGTGTTACAACAGTACAAAGGTATTACATGCACAGGGGTGTACATGACAGGGTGTACATGAACGGTTAGTTACATGACAGGTATACATGACAGGGTTTCACATGACAGGGTATTAATGACAGTTGTACATGACAGGGTTATACATGACAGGGTATTACATGACAGGGTGTTACATGACGGGGTATTAACATTGACAGGTTTACATGACAGGTTAACATGATCAGGTTTTACATGACAGGGTATACATTGACAGGGTAATACAATGACAGGTTGTTACATGACAGGGGTTACACGACAGGTTGTTACATAACAGAGTGTAAGACAGTGTCATGACAGGGTAGTACATGTTTACTGATTGGTTAACATCACAGAACATATTTTGAGAACCAAATATGACACGTTTAGCTACTAATATTCACCGAGCTCAGACGGCCAAGGTGGATAATAGGGACCCTTCAGCCATCGCATTGATCGTAACAATGATCAAATGGTTGTTTTATTATAGTTTAGAATAATTCCAATCATCACAAAGCAGGTATAAGGTTACTAAAACACGCGTACTAGAGCTTACCAATAACCCAGGTACTAGAGGCTTACAAAAAACACCAAGGTACTTAAGAGCTTACTAAATAACACCAGAGTACTAGAGCTACTTATTAACACAGTACTAGACTTACTAATAACACCTACCGGTACTAAGAGCTTTACTAAATTAGCCCACCTGGCTACAAACTTAACTAATGACACCAGGTACTCATTGGTACAACTAGAGCAAGACCTAAGCTAGACATGTGAATTAGAAACAGCGGGGTTCCATTGGATGAACCAAACATGTATAGCCATGCATATTTGACTTGATATGTTTCACTTTGGTCCTGTGTGGGAAAATCTGAATGTTATAATTCACCTTGAGAAAAGTATGTGGAGCTTGCAATATAGCGCGTTCGGGTGTTTTCCCCTAGTTTGAGGACTCTCGGCCCTTTTGAAAGTTCAGAAATATTCAATATTATGAATAAAGGATTAGAATTCAACTAGAGAACTTGATAATAACCAAATCGCGAAAGGTAAGGTATTACAGTTCCCTGAAACGTTCACTTGTATCATGCATTATGCATCATTGAAATTATGAATCAAATTCATATTAATTAACCGGCAAAAGTGTTCTTTTCACCGTTGACAATATCTACATTTCTAAAAATTTCTGTTTTTGATTATCCAAGAAAGAAACCGATAAAAAATTAAATCAATACCCGAGTCTGGACGTGATGAGACAAGTGCTACAAATATATGATTCATTGACATCATAATTGAACGACCTGCGTTTGAGTACTGATGCACAGTGATACACCATTACACACACCTGGAAGCACCGTGACGATTTCCTGTACGCACATGACGGCCGCCTGCGGTACTAACAATCCAAACGCATAATTTAAGGATCTGAACGCAGTGCATGCAATCAAATGGATTATATATTAGGATGTTTATATTTAGCTGAGTTCATTGGAACTGTTCCATACTCTCTCATTTTAGTATGTACACAAGACGTTCACGGGTACAGACTAACAGCTAAATCTTTTGACAACCGGAACGACTTCAGCTTCTCCATTAGTAAACTTGCAATATATGTAACAACTTTTGCTATCGAATTCGTCTCAATGAAATGTGATGAACATGTGCCCCGATCGAATGATATAAATTCTTTTTACCCCGTCGAGGCGGCTTCTGACATATTCGATATTAGATGGCAGGTTCTTCAACAGTCCCTTTAAAGAGTTTAGCGTTTTGCAAAATTCTAATGAGTTGATCATTGATCTGATATGCTAATTTCGAATTTTTTTCATAGGTCGAATGGGCTGTTCGTACGTGTTTCGGCTAGTACACCTACCAATTGTATATTGACTACCGTTTTTAGCATGCTGATTTTTGATTACGAGATCTAACTTTTGTTATCTGATTATTGTGGCGGCAGAGTATCTGATCCACCGGTATGGTTTTTTCCGAGTGAGGTAAGTATTTGCTGCATCCAATTTTGTGTATACCGTCGCAACAGAAAGTTTGATTAACAAGAATATCAGGATTGATCCATTATCGATCCGTTTGTAGACGCAATGGATTTGCGGGGCTCTAAAAGTGTTATCCTTTCCAACCTTAGAGTCAACCATATCGTACTATGAGTACAACTTTATGGAGAAGAATGTTTCTCATCGAATTTGGGTCAAAAGGTCAAAGTACAAGCGCCTGAAAATCGAAGTAGCACGTGGTTCCGGGCTAACTAACAGTATTTCCTTCACTAGAGTCACCATATAATACATAGGGACTACCCATGGGATAGAGTGTCCCTATAAAAAATTTAGGTCAAAGGTCATCAAGTGTACTGGACGAAGTAGCATATGATTTTCATTTCAAAACTCTAACAGTTAAACATACCCTTTGGGGATTGGGGTAAGCGGGAGGGCGGGGGTATTATTAGGACATGCTTACAGTAACCTCTGCTTCTTTTTGTAATCACATTCGTTAACCTTACTTTTATGTATTTTGGGAAAGCCGCAATACGCTTTTATAAATTTCCTTGAGCGTTTGACTTGATAAAAATGAACTAGTAAGATAAGAAACATGAACCAATCTAAGTTAAAGATAACAGTGACCAATCTAGTAACGATACAGTGACCCAATCTAGTAAAGATATACAGTGCTCAATCTATAAAGATAACAGTGACCAACTAGTAAAGATAACAGTGACCAATCTAGTAACGTCCATAAAAATGCACAATTGTAGGAATGGTCTACTTATATATGGGAACTAATCAATGATTGGGATAAAGGCTGTCACTCAATTTTTATATGCTTCGTTGGAGTCAAAAACGGGTGGACAACTTTATCCCTTTTATCTGTTTGCGTTGTGTATCATCGATCATGAATGTTTTCTTAGCAAGAGTTCCAAGGAAAGCATAGTTGGTCAAAGCAGCTAATTCATTTGATCGAGTAAACTTATGTTGGTATCTAAATTTTGATATACAGTTATCATGACTGAACTTCTGATGACTTAAGAATGCCTACTTTGCCAATGTTTTTGTGTGTGTAACTGTAACGACAGTGGAAATTGGTGTGTATTATCGAAAAACACAACACAGGCCATCGTTCTCACTTTATATTGAATGAGATTTTCACCAAGTTAACTGACTTTATTAACTATATAAAGAGTAGGCCACGAAGGAATCTGCCCTGTAAAAAGGATAAAAATTTAAAAATGAAATTCAAAGA
>CAJDSM010019049.1:35803-53635 GCA_903981925.1 Ostrea lurida
ATAAATCGCAAGATATCGAGTAAAAATCACAAGATTTAGAAGTACGAATCACAAGATTATTGAATATCGATCACGAAAAGATATAAGATACAGTCTACGGCCCTCTCTGGCATATTTCAATTTTACAAATAAAATCTATAGTGTGTTGCAATATGACAGAAAAGATACAATAATTACAAGATTATTGAATACCACCAAAAAAAAAAAAAATGTAAAATAGAATAAAAAAAACTATAGAATATAGACCACAAAATATAATAGAGTATTGAAAACAAGATTGTTAGATATTGCAACAAAATACACGCCATATAATAGTTTAAACTTGTAATCTACAGCAAGTTATGTTATATGACTTATTTACATACTTCCTCAAAATAGAATTCCATGAGATGTTCGTAGAATTTGCAGGATTTGAAGGATTTATTTGCCACACCTGACATTGTTTTGAAGAGGCTTTAGCTGTCATTTTGTCACCAAAAATTGAATTCATTGAAAATTGCTGTAGTTTTTTTCCATATATTTTTGTAACAACACCAGTATTTAATTATTTTCTACCACTTTTTAACCTCAAAACAGACACATGGAGATTAAAAAAATTGTCTTGCAAGGCAATATTACTTAGTTATATATTTCTTTACTCCAAAACCGATTATCTAACGTAGTTTTTATCAGGTTTCTGTACAAAACAAATGGTTTCATTACATGTAGTTAATTATCATTCATTAATTTTGTTTATTATCAATACATATTCCTATGCCACTGAAATATTTTGAGAGAGAGAGAGAAAAAAAAATTGGTTGCCATCACTTTCACGGCTAATGCCCTTCTAACAAAATTCCGTGACGATCACAATATCATTTTTCTTCTGCCCACTCCAAGCATTCGTAGCAATTTGGAAAATTTCCTGAACAGTCATCTTTGACAAATCAGTGTTAATCGGGTAACGTTATCTCACATCAATTCTCATTACAAACAGCTCATTCCAGTATTTGTTACTTAAAGGCTAAAAAAAAATCACAAATTATTTTCCACAGATACATCAAAGATCGGGTAATGCCCTCATAATGAAGCAGTCGAGTTTTACATTATGAGATAGTACATTCGATTAGAGACAGTTTCTGACAAAATAGGATAATATATTAGATTTGTGAATTAAAAAAAAACCTTGTCTTTTTCAAGAAGAAATACCATCGTTTAGGAATAAATATTCATATTTTTGGAGGAACTTTTGAATATTAAACAACGTGAGTCAACATCAAATTGAGGTTTTAACTTTGGTTTAAAAGTGCGAATTTCCCCCCCCCCCCCTTGTCTTTGAATATCAGTACCACATGTTAGTGCATCATTTATTTGTGTCAACACAAGTCCAAATATTCTCTTTAAATATGGTACCTATCGAAATTCCAGCGCGATAATTTTTTTTTTTTTTTAATGAACTTGAATACGAACACGGAGGGCGTTAAGCTTTAAAGTTATACTTACATGATATTTTCACACCTGCCACACGGATTACAGATTATTCTGTATTGAATTTATACTGTACGCAAATCAAACAAAACATGTAATAGTTACCCGTAATGCCATTTCATTATAAATTTCATTTTCCAGGAATCGACTACCTGCATGAGGATCTTCGTCACAGCTACGTATGCTCCATTTGTTATACATTATACATTCTCATTCATATTTGAACTATTAATCATTTTGACGAAAATAAATGTAAATATAAAAAAAAAAAACCCAAACAATTTCTTTGCACTTTAGCTAAAATACATAAATTTTAAAATATGTATTTCAGAATGCCAAAGCCAGTTATGATTTCAGCAGTAATGATCCGTACCCCTACCCACGTTACACCGACACTTGGTTCAACAGGCAAGTCAATTTCACGCTTATCAAACAAATAAATGAGTTTTGAAGTCATGACAGGTTGTTACATGACAGCGGTGATTACAGAAGGGTTTAAGAAGGTGTACAACAGGTGTTACAACAGGGTGTTACAGGTTGTTACATGACAGGGTATTACAGGTGTACAGGTTCTACTTGACAGGTGTATACATGACAGGTTGTTACATGACAGGGTGTTACATGACAGGGTTACATGACAGGGTGTTACATGACAGGGTATTACTTGACAGGCTTGTACATGAAAGGTTGTTACATGACAGGGGGTGTTACATGACAGGGTGTTACATGACAGGGTTACTGACGGTTTACTTGACAGTTGTACAGTGAAGGGTGTTTACAGACAGGGTGTTACAGGACAGGGGTGGTTACATGACGGTGTTACATGACAGGGTGATTCTTGACAGGTTGTTACAATGACAGGTTGTTGACACAGGTGACAGGGTGTTAACGACAGGGGTGTTTACATGACAGGGTTTACAGTGACAGTTGTTAATGACAGGGTGTTACATGACAGTGTACATGACGGTGTTACATGACAGGTTTACATCAGGTGTTACATGAGGTGTTAACATGTTACATGACAGTTGTTTACATGACAGGGTATTTGAAGGTTGTTACATGACAGGGTATTTACATGACAGTGTTACATTACAGGGTGTTAAGAGGGGTACAGAGGTTGTTACAATGACAAGGGTATTACATGACAGGGTTACATGACAGGTGTTACATGAAGGTTGTTACATGACAGGTGTTACATGACAGGGTGTTACATGACAGGGTTTAATGACAGGTTGTTACATGACAGTGGTATTACATGACAGGGTATTACATGACAGGGTGTTACATGACGAGGTATTACATGACAGGTTTACATGACAGTGTAAATGATCAGGTTTTACATGAACAGAAGTTACTTGACAGGGTAATTACAATGACAGGTTGTTACATGACAGGGGTTACACGACAGGTTGTTACATACAGAGTGTAAGACAGTGTCTGACAGGGTGTTACATGTTTACTGATTGTTAACAATCACAGACATATTTTGAGACCAATATGACACGTTAGCTCACTAATATTCACCGAGCTCAGACGGCCAGGTGGATATAGGGAACCTTCAGCATCGCATTGATCGTAACAATATCAATGGTTGTTTTATTATAGTTTAGAATAATTCAATCATCGGCAGCAGGTACTAGAGGTTACTAATGAACACCAGGTACTAGAGCTTACCAATAACACCAGGTACGAGAGCTTTTACTTAAAAACACCAGCTACTAGAGCTTACTAAATAACACCAGGTACTAGAGCTTACTTATTAACACCAGGTACTAGAGCTTACTAATTAACACCTGGTACTAGAGCTTACTAAATAGCACCTGGTACAAGAGCTTACTAATGAACACCAGGTACTCATTGTGTACAACTAGAGTGCAAGACCTAGTAGAATGTGATTAGAGACGCGGGTTTCCATTGGATGACCAAACATTATAGCCAGTGATATTTGTTACTGATTATGTATTCACTTTTGGTCCTGTGTTGGGAAAATTGAATGTTATATTCACTTGAAAAGTATGTGGAGTTGAATATAGCGTTCGGGTGTTTTCCCCCTAGTTTGTAGAATCTCGGCCTTTGAAAGTTCAGAATAATTCAATCATATGAATAAAGGAATTATGAATTCAACTGAGAAACATGATAATAACCAAAGCGAAGGTAAGGTCATTACAGTCCCTGAAACGTTCTACTTGTATCATGCATTATGCATTCATGAATTATGCAATCATAATTCTATTTATTAACCGGCAAAATTGTTTTTTCACGTGACAATATCTACATTTCTAAAATTTCTTTTTTGATTATTCCAAGAAAACCGTAAAAATTCAATACCCCGAGTCTGAGTGATGAGACAATGCTAAAATAATGATTACATTGACATCATAATGAACGACATGGTTTGAAGTCACGATGCAAGTGAAACCAATTACAACACCGGAAGCAACCGTGACGATTTCCTGTACGCACATGACGGCGGTATAACAATCCAAACGCATAATTAAAGGATCTGGACGGCTTGCATGCAATCAAATGGATTTATATATAAGGGATGTTATATTGCTGCAGTTATTGGAACTGTCCCATATCTGCTTCATATTTAGATGTACACAGACGTTCACGGTACACTAACAGCTAAGATTTTTGACAAACGGGACGACTTCAGCTTCTCCATTATAAACTTCCAATATTATGTAACAATATTTTGTTATCAATGTCTCTCAATTGATTTGAACATGTCCCATGAATGATAATTCTTTTTTACGTCGAGGCAGGCTTCTGACATATTCGATATTTTAGGGGTTTCAACAGTCCCCTTTAAAGGTTAGCGTTTTGCAAATTCTATAGTTGATCATTGATCTGATATGCAATTTCGACATTTCATAAGGTCGAATGCTGTTCGACGTGTTTCCTACCAATTGTTAAGCCGTTTTTACATGCTGATTTTGATTACGGATTACTTTGTTATCTGATTTTGGTATCTGATCCCACCTATGGTTTTTCCGAGGGGGTATGGTATTTGCTGCATTTTCAATTTTGTTATACCGTCGCAACGAAGTTTGTTACACTGAAATCAGGTTGTCCATCCGTCCGTTTGTAGACGCAATGGTTTGCGGGCTCTAAAGTGTTATCCTTTCCACCTAGAGTCACCATATCGTACTATGGAGTACTACTTATGGGAGGAAGATGTTCTCTATCGAATTTGGGGTCAAAAGGTCAAAGGTCAAGCGCACTGAACATCGAAGTAGCACTGTGGTTTCCGGGCTCTAAAGTATTATCCTTTCCACCTAGAGTCACCATATAATACATATGGACTACCCATGGGATAGATGTTCCCTATAAAAATTTAGGTCAAAAGGTCATCAAGTGTACTGGACATGAAAGTAGCAATATGATTTTCATTTCAAATTCTTAAACAGTTAAAAATACCCTTTGGGGGATTGGGGTAAGCGGGGGCGGGGGTATTATTAGTGAGCATTGCTTACAGTATACCTCTTGCTTCTTTTTAGTATCACAGTTCGTTACCTTACTTTTATGTTATTTTTGGGAAAGCGCAATAGATTTTATAAAATTTCCTTGCAGCGTTTGACTTGATAAAAATGATATTAAAGATAAGAAACAGTGACCAATCTCTAGTAAAGTAACATGACCAATCTAGTAAAGATAACAGTGACCAATTAGTAAAATAACATGACCACACTAGTAAAGATAACAGTGACCAATCTAGTAACTCCTATAAAAAATGCACAATTGTAAGGAATGGTTTACTTATATATGGGAATTAAATCAATGATTGGGATAAAGGGCATGTCAACTAATTTTTTTTATATGAATTGTTGGAGTAAAAAAGGGTGGAAATTTATCCCTTTTTCTGTTTGCGTTGTGTATCATCGATCTTGAATGTTTTTTGCAAGAGTTGCAAGAGAAAGGCATAGTTGGTCTACAAAGTTCTACTAATTCATTTGATGAGAAACTTATGTTGTATCTGAAAATTTTGATGATACAGTTATTATGACTGAATCTTCTGATGACTTAGAATGTACTTTGAATGATTTTTTGTGTGTGTACTGTACACAGTGGAAATTGAGTGTTAATTTCGAAAAACACAACAACAGGCCATTTCTCACTTTATATTGAATGATTTCACCAGGTTATGACTTTAAACTATATAAAGGAGTAGGCCCACGAAAGGTGGAATCTGCCCTGTAAAAGGGTAAAAATTTAAAAATGAAATTTCAAGAAATTATTTTCTGCAAAAATTATAGCCCATGTATTAAAAACAAAAATTCGTTATAGAGCACAGGCTTGGACCAAGAAGATGTTATAAAAATTCGAACCTTCCTGGCATCATATTTAAACTGACAAAAAATGAAATTGGTCCAAGCCTGTGCTCTATAACAAATTTTCGTTTTTAACACAAAACCGTGGCGATTTTAAGCAAATTCTTGCATTTTATGATATTTCATGATGTTTGGGGCATTAAATCTTAGATACACCAATGTAAAACTCCAAAATATTTACCACCCTGATAAACTGTCATACATGGGCTATCAATTTTGCAGAAAATAATTTGTTGAAATTTCACTTTAATTTTTACCCTTTTACAGGGCAGATTTCAACCCTTCGTGGGCCTACTCCTTTTTCCATAGATAATATCTTAACAGCATTGTTAAAATCTCGTGGTTTTAATGTACTCATAAAATTTTGAACATATGTGGACTTTCAAGGCATTGACAAGAGAACAAATGAAAAATCGATAACAAATGCTGCCAAACAAAGACTTCAGGAAAACGTTTGAGCGATATGTTTAATTCGTATACAGAATCTTAAAGACTTTTTTGGACTTGAAAAAGAGTCAGAAATATTGTTCAAAAACTTTAGAACTATTCTTTTCCAATTCTGTATCACAAATCACCGCCTTTCAGTAGAAATTGGCAGGTGAGCCAATATGTGTCTTCTGTAACAAATCAAAAATTGCAGATCAATTCCATTATATAAATTATTAGAATGTAGTGCTTTTTCAAATATTAGAAAAGAGTACCTACACAGCAGGTACTACACAAGACCTAATGGTGTTCAATTTTATGAAATTATATCAATAGTTTGGTTAAAACATTTTAAAAACTTGGTATGTTTATCTCCAAAATCTATTAGCTAGTCTGTCCTCCTTAATACATTTAAACCTATATTTTGTATATATTTTATCACTACATGTATATCATATATTTATATATACCCTGACCTCATTCGTTTTCAAATACACTGTATGTGTTTATTCAATGCACCTCATGTATCATATATAATGTGGTTTGAGCGAATAAATGAACTTGGACATGTCGGAGGCGGGGTTAGGTGCCTAGGAGGACTTTAACATACCAGAGGTGGGATCAGGTGCCTAAAAGGACTTGGACATACCAGAGATGGGGTCAGGTGCCTAGGACGACTTTGACATACCAGAGGTAGGACCAGAGTGTCCTAGTATGGTTATTCTTGACATACCATGTAAGGGGAATTCATAGTGTGCCTAAGAGAGTTTTGATCTTCGCGATATACCAGTGGTGGGTATCAGGTGCCAAGGGGGACTGATCATATACAGGATAGGTGGTGATAATTCATTGGCCAAGGGGAGACTATATGGACATTCACAATGGTTTGGAAATACAAACCTTTGGTTGGCCAAGGGGAGACTTGGATATACTTTAAGATTGGTGGATCATGGTGCCGAAGGGATCATTTGGACATACTTCCGAGGTTGGTTTTGTCATGGTGTGCCAGAACTTAACAGTACCAGAGGTGGGATCAGGTGCCTAGGACTTTTGCATACCAGAGGTGGGAGCAGGTGCTTAGGAGAAGTAAGCATGGACATCCACTGTGAACCATGCACTAAATCACTAACACAGCTTTCTCTGCGACCCCAGTTGTTTATACCAGAATACTAAGCCAAACAAAACTCAAGGAAGTGAAAAAAATAGTACAGAGTAGCTTGAGTAGCATGAATCATTACTACACTGTACAATGTTTATGAAAATATAAGCTAGTCCTGGAAATTGCATCTGGAGACTTGAAAATTACAATGAAATAGAAGATACATATATCTGACATGCAAGATATTGA
The DNA here is from genome assembly GCA_903981925.1 of Ostrea lurida. NCBI lineage: Eukaryota > Metazoa > Mollusca > Bivalvia > Ostreida > Ostreidae > Ostrea > Ostrea lurida. The sequence continues at coordinate 43,379 of CAJDSM010019049.1, forward strand.
TGTATTTATACTTATCGTGGGCAGAAGGGATTTCGTCACTGATTAATGCTCCGATGTGATCAGTTATGCAATGTTTGTTTCCCATCAAAGTTTACACACATTTTGTTTGTGATGGAATGTACATTAGATTTTGTACATGATAAACCTTTTTTAAATTCACGGAGTTTTGAACTCTTGGTGGAAAGTACTGATGCAGATATCTATTATGCATGGTGGTATACACAGATCAATTGATCGATACAGACACGGCAATAAGAGACTCAGTGGACCTTAATTCAGTATTTTAATAGATTAGCTGATTATGACGATAATGAAGTGTTTGGAATGCAAATACCCTCTACTTCTAACAGGCGGGTAGTTTGTATACATTTATTCTTCGGATACGAAACTAAATATGACAAGGAGTAGATTTATTACCCTAACATTGCGACAATTCAGGTGAAATCTTAGAAATTTTAATTTTGATTCTCGTATGGTAAAACCACAATATTACACGTTTTAACGATCAGTTTCGCGCCATTTCTTGTAAATGAAGCATTCTTTTGGTTGATGAGTTATCACTTTATCTTTGAAAATATCAAAATACATTGGGGGAAAAAAAAAAAAGAATTTGTGACTCTACCATTTACCTATTTTTAAGAAGTACATATATGTACAAACGTAGTACTTAACAAGAGAGATGTTTTCCAACGCTCTCCATCTATGTGTGTGAAAAGAAAAATTTAACAAACATTTGTAGGAATCGACTTCGCCTTTGCTTAGCTTGCTATGTACTTGTCCATACATTTTAGAGCGACAGATTATAGATTTTGGTTGATATACCACGCCAATTCCCAATGTCCTGACTACGACATAGAGGGTATGTGTATGGTTGTACATACTTACTGCAACCTAATTCCATTGATGATGCCGATATTTCAAATTACGTATAGCATTAATGATTCCACTAAAAGACATGCCATATGGAGAAATCATCATTTATAATAGATTAGTAGTTATTAATTAATGCGAGTTTTCCCTCGATCGGGTATTTGAACCGTTACCCAGGATGTGTTACCCGATTCTCACGTCACGTATCTCCAACGCATTCACTCAATAATTGTTTCATCAATTTTACATAGAATTAAAGTACATATCACGTAATTTCGTGGGAAGTTCTACCAACTGAGGCTTGCGTCATCCCACGTTGTCCCTGGGCAGTTTGCCGTAACTTTTAGTGATAATGTCCCCAAAGTATTTCATTTTAATGGTACTCCAATAGTTCATATTGCATATGTAGAAATCGTGTCCCTTCAGCAGTTTTCTCGCGGGACTTTGTTACTCTTCTAGAATAATTTTACATTTTAATGGGAAGCTCATTGTCTGTTTACATTATTTCTTATTGATTAGCAATGTTTTGTTCCTGAGTGACACTTTTTTCATCCAGTTCAATGCGTGTTCATCAGTCTATCTGCATGGTGTACGCACTATCAACAGCTTTAGAACCACTAGACTATTTCAGCAAAAATTAGCGAAATTACTTCCATGTACTGATAAAAGGAATTAAGATGTGTCAAGTTCTTTTGCGAGAGGAGATGAAAATGGTTTTAAAGAGGTTCTAGGGTGAGGTTTTAAAGTGATGTCAATTCTTTGGAACGTTGTATTTTTTGATTCTAATTGAGAAGTGCATCGTGTGAAATTAAAAGAAAAATTTGGGTTTCATTGCTTGTTTTCGAGCATTACAGTGTTTTTAAACATGGACCATTTTGCACTTAACTTTACTCACGATTATATTAATTTAAACTCATGTCTGTTTGTGTAAACAAAACCTAAGGGAATACAGACAATCATTACATTTGAAATAGATACATATTAATGTCTTCTTACAAACAGAATTATTAAAAAAAAATATACTTGAATGGAAATAAATAATGAACTCTTCTGCAGCTTGAATACGGAAAAACTCAATAATAATCGAACTTTTCAGAGTTAAAACAATACATTTTAGGATGATCGTCAATATCATTTAATTTTATTATTCATGATCACCTAGCGCCGATTTCATTGTCAAACACCTTTTAAGAGTTGAGGTGATTTTTCTATCACGTACCTGAACAACAATGATAAAGTCTTAATGAACATTATTTTGTTAGTTGTAATATAAAATTAAATGATGGAAGAATAATCTTATAATTTTTCGGGTGATATGCAGGTTACTCACCGAAGATTTAGCGGTAAAACTTTTCATCATGCGCTTCGCGCATTGATGGAGTTTTACGTCTAAAATTCGGTGATACCTGCAATCACCACGAAAAAAATATCTAAGATTCTTTCTATTTCTTAAAATTCCACGTTAATATTCAGAGTCTTGTTTCTCAAAATTTAAAATGGACGTTTAAAAGTGAGGATTTCGGTCACATAAATTTTTTAACATAATTGGCCAAAATATGTTATTTTGCACAGAATTTCGAGTAAATTGAATTGGACTTTTTTAAAAAATATGTGTAATCTGTTTTGGAAAAATTACCTCACAAAATTAATAAATAAGCAAATAGTTGAACTAGTTCCCAAGTTCATCTACTGTGTATCATTAATTTTAAAACTGTTAATATACGAATAGGGTATAAAAATTAAGAAGGATATATTGGGGAATACTAGAAACTGAAAATCATGTCTTTTGATTAATCAATCCTTCCGCACACAAAAATTATAGTCCCTACCAAAACCCTTTCAAAATCTGAATTGACACACATTTTTTTCAACGTGGACAGGGTTCAGTGTGTAAAATGGTAATATGTTTTTGCACCCATGGGTAGTAGTTGAACCAGTAAATACTTAGTGATGTAAGCGTCGCTGCGCGGTGTTTCAAAAGCGTCAGCCTAGCACATCTTCTAACCACAATAGGGGCCGATGTCAAATTATTTTCTCATGGACTGTATGGCCAAAGTGAAAATTTATGTAAATCTAACGGTATCGGAGGTGTGACTTTCTCGGCACTTTGCACCACGGTAGCTGGGGGCTGCACAGTGGCGGTCGCCTTTCGTTTGTGATGGAACGAGGAGGTGTATCATGTTCTTGTGATTCGGCCAGTTGAAAAAATACCACACTTGATTTTTGTGCAGCAAATTATCTGAGGCATGGTTTGAAGAAGACTAGAGCTCCTCATTGACAATGTTTTTGTCGGCTCGTATGGGATTGGGGTCTTTCGGCGGTCTGTTTGGTGGTTGTCTTTTGGTGCGGATTTTTTGTTCCGTTTTTGGTCTGACCCGACTTGTTTCTGTGCTTTTTTGGGGCCCAGAGTTTGTTCAAGGGTTTCATGCGTGAGAAGGAATCTCGGTGGTGTGCCTCCAGCTCGACGTTTCGCGTTGTAGTGGTCTTATATGCAGATTGTTAAAGGCAAAGATACAGTCTGTCTTTTGGGTCGGAGTGTGGATGGGTTGTGTGGCTGGTTTTTGCTGTGGATTTGCACCTTTTCCTTGATAGAAATAGAGGGTGTGCTGCAGTTGACGGTCAACAGGGGGTGCTTGCTCCTCCTGGAACTAGGCCCCTACCTGTGGTGTGTCCAGGGATCAGTTTTGGCCCTTCTCTGATTTTGTATCCTTATGATGTTTAGTGTTCCATGTATTACTTACAGACATATTTTGTTTTGTGACATTCAAAGTTCCATAAACCACAGAGCGTCAAGAACATTTTTCGAGACCTTACACAAAGTGAAACACATCGCAATCAGTTCTGTGGATTAGACCGAATTATACAAAGTAACACAGCCATCAGTTTTCACCTGTGAATTAAACCGTCGCTATACAAGAGTAAACACAGCCAATCTAGTTCCTCGTGAATTAGACCGTTTAACAAAGTAACACAGCCATTGCAGTCCTGTGATGAGCCCTTATAACGAACCAATATTGAATTGAAAAATAAACTTAGTATTGGGAAAACTTTAAAATATCTTAAATAAATTTATGTCGAAGAACAAAGAAAATGGCAATATAAGAGCATTTCAGATATCTCCAACTGTTGATCCACCTCAATGTATTACCAACTCTGGTTAACACTTATACGACTCATTAGTTGGTTTCACGGAATGGTTTTTGTTGATGGGCGTCTTGTATTTGCAAGAATTGTTCAGCGCCCTGAGTGGCACACTTTTATTTGCTTTACATTAAATACTTTACTCTGTTGTTTTATGTCAGTCACGGCACTCAGTGTGCATGGTGAAGTTTCAGCGCAGAGACAATAATATTATTGTGGCGTGGAGTGGCATACAAGCTCGCGCGTTTGCAGGGTGGGTTCAATTACGTGGACTTACTGCACCCACACATATATATATATTATATATATATTATATAAAATATATTATTATATATATATATATATATATTATATTATATATTATATATATATATAATATATATTCCTCCTCCCCAATTTGCCTTCTCCCTTAATGTACTGCATGGTATGGAGTAGAAAGCACAAGCATGAGCGTTTACATTATAATGAACAGTACTTGTGGATGGAAGAACAGGAATTGAAAAAAATATTCAAAATCCATGTTACATTGAGTCCGTACAATGAGCTTACACCAGTTACATATAGAGTCCGTACAATAAGGGCTATTACACATTACATAGAGTCCGTACAATGAACTTACGCCAGTTACTTAAGAGTCCGTACAATGAACTTACATCAGTTACATAGAGTCCGTACAATGAGCTTACACCAGTTACTTAGAGTCCGTACAATGAACTTACGCCAGTTACTTAGAGTCCGTACAATGAACTTACGCCAGTTACTTAGAGTCCGTACAATGAACTTACGCCAGTTACTTAGAGTCCGTACAATGAACTTACGCCAGTTACTTAGAGTCCGTACAATGAACTTACGCCAGTTACTTAGAGTCCGTACAATGAACTTACGCCAGTTACTTAGAGTCCGTACAATGAACTTACGCCAGTTACTTAGAGTCCGTACAATGAACTTACGCCAGTTACTTAGAGTCCGTACAATGAACTTACGCCAGTTACTTAGAGTCCGTACAATGAACTTACGCCAGTTACTTAGAGTCCGTACAATGAACTTACGCCAGTTACTTAGAGTCCGTACAATGAACTTACGCCAGTTACTTAGAGTCCGTACAATGAACTTACGCGAGTTACTTAAGAGTCCGTACAATGAACTTACATCAGTTACATAGAGTCCGTACAATGAGCTTACACCAGTTACTTAGAATCCGTACAATGAACTTACAATGATGTTTGTGGCATTAGATTTTAGATACATCAATGCAAAATTCTCAAAATTTCACATTCTGATAAACTATCATATATAAACTATTATTTGTGCAGAAAATAATTTGTTGAAATTTCACTTTGATTTTTATTTTTAACCATTTCACATGGCTGATTTTCACCCTTCGTGGACCTACTCCTTAGTAATAAAGTGCTTGCAAGTACACCCCACCCCCCGGGTACACCCCACCCCCAAATTTCTCACGGACTCCGAAGTTTACTTGCTTTTGGCAAGTGAAATGGGTTACACCTTTGAGATTTCAAAACAACACATAATTATGTTTGGAAAATCAAACCAGTTTGATGAAATGGATTTTTTTGTGATTTCAGCTCACTTTGTCAATGAAGTTGGTTTGTATGCTATTTAAATGGATGATAAGTCATCACAAATGATCAAACTTGGAAATAAATTTTGTTTGATGGGTTAATGTAATTCTAGGGTCTTTGTATGCAGTTCAGTTTCCGCAAGGAATATTGATTTTGCGGGAACTCGCCGAGTCGCGTGTGAATTCCTTTTACCGATGACGATAATTTTTCCAGTTTTCTGTCATAACAATTCAGATAGTGATGTCATTCCAGCGTGATATTGGGACATTTTCAATTCAGCCTAGAATTAGCTGTCAGGATGTTTTCCCCCGAAATCCTTAGAATTAGTGTGTTATAACGATTTTTAAACATATTTTGATTTTGTTGCGGACTGAACCTAATATGATCAGAAGAACATGAATTATTCAATAGACGTGGGAGTAGAATAAATATACACTTATCCACTAGTTGTGCAGGCTGGTTGTAAAGAAGATAGCTATTTTCCCTCGAGCAAGCCCTCGGGAAATGGTTTCCGCCGGGGCTTGATACTTGTAAGAGCTGCCCCATACAGCCAGTGGTCACGTGTTTCATTGTACTGATGTCTTTAGTTAAAACACCAAACAATGAGACTTGGACCTCCAAACCACATCCATTATTTTTGTCTTAATGGCGCAACATAGAATTTGATTTACCATCAAATTGCAGCAAACTACAATTTGATACTAAAATTGTAAATTAGAAGTGCAGATGTTATTTTCCTGATGATAAGTGATTCTATTCCCACCATTTTATCTAGGCATCATTCTAATCACTTCCACATTTGTTATTTTGCTGTTAGCGACACAAAGACTGAACAGATATTGAACTATGGAATTGAAATAGAATTGTCGTTCGACACAACGGAAAACAAAATAAATTTCAATATCAATGAGACAGAAATGCACAACTGAGGTTTGACGACTTCGACGTGCATTTACAATAGAAATTTGATAAATTTATCCAACGCAGGTTTGTAGGTAACTTTAATTGATTGATTATTTATTGTTTTACGTCCCACCGAGAATATTTCACTCATATGGAGACGTCACCAATGCCGGTGAAGGGCTGCAAAATTTAGGCCTATGCTCGGCACTCAGGGCCTTTGAGCAGGGAGGGATCTTTATCGTGCCACACCTGCTGTGACACGGGACCTCGATTTTTCCGGTCTCATCCGAATGACACGCAAGGGGATGCCGAGGACCTAAAGGCAATTAATACAACAGTTTTAAAATGACAGAAAAATTATATTCTTCAATTTAGTTTGCATACATACCAGAAATTCTACTCCTCACGATAGATCAAAATCTAAGGTCAAGGCTGTTGCAGCGAGAGTTCTTGACACAGGACCTCGTTGTTAAGGTCTAATAAACACAGTGAACGAATTTACCTCTCAATGCAATATTGCCTTTTTTTTATTTTTTTTTTTTTAGAAGTTACGAACATATAAATGTATATCTAACGAAGGCTTGATACGAAGTATATTTATGTGTATTTTGCAAAACCAAAGACATATTTAGAAAAGTACTGTATAAATATAAAGAGTTAGGACATATCTAAAGATTTGTAATTTTTTTTTGTCTTCTAGGGCTAAGGATGTTAGATCAACCGTTCATGACCGATCTCATAGAAGCCAATGCTATGGGGCATATGCCGAACGACATTGATATATACAGTGCCAGCTGGGGGCCCACAGATGATGGCAAAACTGTTGATGGACCTCGCAATATGACCATGAGAGCTATCGTGCAAGGCGTGAACGAGGTACATGATATACGTTATGCACAATATGTGATATTCAAAATATTGTTTAGCAAATCAAATAAATCAAACAAAAATGAAACAAAAGTACTCCCATAAACTCGACAAGGTGTAGGTTTCTTTATGTTTCTAAGAATGTGCTGAAGTCAAATTTCCAGTTGTTCTTTAGTAAAATATCTCGACGAATAGAAAAATAATTTGTAAACAATATATATCTGAGTGTCGTGTAGTTTGTCAGGGTAACAGTATTTTTGAAGGGGCGACATGGATTGGGGAACATTTATGTGTGGGCCTCTGGGGACGGCGGCGCGGATGACGATTGTAACTGTGATGGGTATGCCGCCAGTATGTGGACGATATCCATCAACTCCGCCACAAACGACGGCCAAACAGCCGGATACGACGAGTCCTGTTCCTCCACTCTAGCTTCTACATTTAGCAATGGCAAGAGTACTTTAAGAGATGCCGGCGTGGTAAGGTCGCTTTGATTTCTGGCAATTTAGATTATTTTAGAATGAAGTTATTTTCGTTATCCTCCTTTATTAAGTACATCATCTTTGTTTGTAAAGGCGACAACGGATTTGTACAATAATTGTACCACAACTCACTCAGGAACATCTGCAGCCGCACCGGAAGCTGCTGGTGTTTTCGCCTTGGCGCTGGAAGCAAAGTAAGTTGTACATCAAACAACTGTATTGCATGGATTCGCTATAGTAATAATCATGGTAGAAACAAAGCAAGTGACAAATGGATAGGTTGAAAATGAAAGGCAACCTATCAAAGAAGCCCCTAATATCTCTCTGGAAAACAAATAGCCTACGTGGGTTAAATCGATCTTTCAAGCTGCGCGGGGAACTGTCATCGACCGATGCTGAGTACACAAATTTGCCACAACGTAAATGATGTTAAAGTGGAATTGGTCAATATGTATTGCTGATGAAGTGAAAATTGTTGCTTCTTGTTTATCTGGTGACATTTGAAGTTATTGCAATTAAAATACAACATGCTCTTGATTTGAGGCGAAATATATCATGTTCCATCTGCATGCTGGGCCTTCCTTTGCGTATAAAGCAATGTGGTAAAAAGAATACTAATAGACCATTATGTGTTTTACTGATAATGATTTTGATAACACTATGTCCACGCCGAGAGTATCGCCGCTACAATAATGGTTTTCCTTTCACCCATACCCTCTATTTCGCCTTTCCTTGATCTACCCTTCAATCTAGTTTGCTTTGTAAGAGGTGGCAAGGGGCAGCTTTTTCTTATACCAATGTGGCGAGGAATGTGCCAGTTTGAATTTGATTTACCGAATTTTCTCGGTTTCTTTTCAGTGGTAATCTATTTAAAGCACTCCTTACAAATCTAACCTTGAATGGGGGGGGGGGGGATCTAAGCACACAGTCATCATTAGTTTCTAAGCAATCTGATTAAAATCCTGTGTTCGAGATCTGCTTACTGCGTTAGTTCTAAAGTACGTAATAAACAGAATTCGATCAGACAATTTCAATTAGATTGAGTTTCCAAGTCTCTGTACCCTTCCATCATGTGCAATTTTAATACACATGCACAAACTTAATTTCATGCAGAGATTAATTTACATATTACAGAAGAACACGTCAGCGTCCTACCTTATCAGTTTTTGTGACTTTCTGTATCACAGTTCTTAAATTTGCATTTGACATCTGACCTCCATGCGTTTCACAATGGACACTAACGTTTGGTGTTTTCTTCAACGCGAAACGCCTCTCTGATCAATATTATCATTAAAAATCATTTCAGTAATTTCAAACTTCAAAAACGCCAAATGTCTTTTTTTTTAAAACAGAGAGAGAGAGAGAGAGAGAGAGAGAGAGAGAGAGAGAGAGAGAGAGAGAGAGAGAGAGAGAAGAGAGAAGACGAGAGAGAGAGAGAGAGAGAGAGAGATGCTAAACATAGGACATTGTAAAACAAAAGCAAATAAACAAAACCCCCCAAAATTGTTATCTTCAATTCTAAGGGTCCGAATAGTTTGTAAAGACCTTCTATGTGTGGAAATGACTTTCGTTTTTGAAATGCACGTTCGGCTTCTATCTAAAAATTTATGGATTTCACCACACTCAACTAATGTTTTCTATAAGGCCACACTCATGTTGCTATTGAATGTATCATCTTTTAGTATAGATTGGAAATAATGTAGATATAATTTTGTATAGAGTTGTAATTATAACGCAAACAAACGATAGCTTGAGTTTTGAAATTATGAATGTGAATCAAGTAATCTAGTTTGTAATAAATGTGTGTACAATGTGTGTACAATGTTTGTTGTAATAATGTGTTCTAATGGCGGGCGTCAACAATTAGGATTCCGGACGATAACTCGAAAAGTTTACATCTGATTCAATTGAAACTTTGGAATATTGTTACATATCACACGAGAGAGAACGGTTCAACCCTATTGATTTTCGGACAAATCACAGTGACCGAAAAACTTCACCAAAATCTGAAAATATGAGGTTTCCGGACGATAACTTCAAAAGATTATATCCGATTCAATTGAAACTTTGGGATCTTGTTACATATCAAATGAGAGAGAACCCTATTGATTTTCGGACAAATCACAGTGACTGAAAAAACTCCGCAAAAATTTGAAAATATGAGGTTTCCGGACAATAACTTCAAAAGTTTATATCCGATTCAATTGAAACTTTGGGATATTGTTACATATCAAATGAGAGAGAACCCTATTGATTTTCGGAAAAATTCGGTTAAGGTCAAGGTCACGGTGACCAAAAAACTTAGAAAAAATCTGAAAACATGAGGTTTCCGGACGATAACTCCAAAACTTTACTTCTGATTGAAATGAAACTTGGGAATCTCGTTGAATATTAAATGAGTTGGAACCCTA
>CAJDSM010019050.1:0-11504 GCA_903981925.1 Ostrea lurida
AAATTGTGGCCACTGATTTGTTCATGTGGGAAAATAAAGATTTCTTGATTGATTGATTATTTACTGTTTTACGTCCCACTCGAGAATATTTCACTCATATGGAGACGTCACCATTTGCCGGTGAAGGGCTGCAAAATTTAGGCCTATGCTCGGCACTCAGGGCCTTTGAGCAGGGAGGGATCTTTTTCGTGCCACACCTGCTGTGACACGGGACCTCGGTTTTTCGGTCTCATCCGAATGACCGCCCCATTCAGTCGCCTCTTACGACACGCAAGGGGATGCTGGAGGCTTATTGTCACTGACTATTATAGTAGATATTACGACATTGTGATACCAAAAGTACAACTGTCATTCGCAAACTGAAAAGCTTATTTGCGAAATTCGGTATCCCCACTGAGGTTGTGTCTGACAATGGCCCCCCAATATTCCTCCCAGGAATTTGCTAAACAGTATGATTTTGCTCAGTGCACTTCCTCCCCTAGACATCCTCAATCTAACGGTTTGGCAGAAAAGTATGTTCAGGTTGCTAAGCGGATATTCGTGATCCACTGCTAGGTGTCTTAGAGTATTGCACTATCCCTTTAGATATTGGCTACTCTCCAGCAGAATTTCTGCAAGGACGACAACTTCGATATTTCTTACCAGTTGTCAATAGTTAACTGCTCCCCAAGGTCATTGATCACAATAATGTCAAGGTAATGCTGCAACAATGTCATTTGCAGCAAAAGAATTACTTTGACCAGCAATCTAAACCACTTGCCTCTATTGATGTAGGAGAAAATGTTGGTTTCAACAAGATGACAAACTTTGGAAGCCTGCACTGTACTTGAGAGATCAGTATGTTGTCAATGCCCAAATGGTGGTATCTACCGCAGGAATAGACGCCATCTCATGAAGACCACAGAGTCTCATGATGTGGTCGAGTTCGACCTATTGGAGCCGGGTTCGGAATTCCACCGGAAACGTCATCTGCTTCTGAGCGCACGTGGGCTAGCCTGGTCCCCTGGCTCCTGAACTAAGGCAGTAGAGCCAGGTGGATTACAAGCGTTCATGTCATCTGATTGGTTAATACTCGCACTGCATTATGGGATAGTTTTTTAAAGAGTTTTATCCATAGTAATGCCCTGACCGTGGTATTTTTAGATTAATTCATGTTTAATAAACAGTCCAAAGCACTTATACTTCTTACATCCTAACAATGTCCACTGATAACAGACCGTCGCAATAATAACATCGTTTAATAACATAGCGGAAATAACGACATTTGAAATACGCATGCGCGAAGATTCAGGGCAATTTAGCCTGAATCGATTGTAGTCCACCTGGCCCTTGTGACGCGTAGCTTGGAGCATGGGACGGGAACCAGGCTAACGTGGGCCTAGTCAGGTTCCCGAGACCCCTCTGCTTTTATTATAGGGGTCAGGCACCAGCCGCACCATCTTGGAAACGGTCTGCTGCAATGGTAAGTCGAACCGAGAATTTCTCGGGCTCACAGAAAATACAAATTTTGAACACCAGGTCACTTTGCAAGAAATTTCTTTGACTGGATTCGGTACATGGGCTTTTATTTGTTATAGATATGAATAATTTTACTTGCACAAACGCTTACTAATTTTTTTATCGACATTTTTTAAATGTAAACCAAACGTTCAACACAACCCCCTTATTGGAATCGGTCTCGATAACTTGCATTCTAGGGGTGAACTAATTTAAACCAATATATCATCCGAAAGCTTTGTTATTTTACTCTTGATTGATACCAATAGCATATGTAGTTCACTCCTATAATAATGGAAATCGGTCTTCGCTAGTCCGAATTTACTCCTTGTAAACAGCTGTTCCAGTTGTATACACCTTTATCCCCTATCTGGAAGTCGATGTTTGTCCCTATCAATGCGAAAAGCTATTTTGTGACTAAATATACTACTCTAACATATTAACAATGTTATAAACGGCATAATAATTTGCTGAATGTCTTTGCTACATAGAACTACAGGTGAATTATATACAGCCTACATGGAAGTTGTAAAAACTGGCATAAACTCTGGGCATTGCTACATGGGGAAAATTGAAATATTTTACTAGACAGAGGGAGCACTAACTGACTAAGTGTAGTAGATCTATACGTTGACAGTGAATTTAAATAATCAAGGAGGTACATGATGCTGAAAAACAAAAACAGTTGAATGATGTAGGTGCTATATGCATAAAAACAGAGGGAAGACTACAGGAAATGCCCATATTATTAATTCTAGTATTAACTTCACAGTCACTATCATTGTTACCATTTATGTCATTTTCTGATACCTACATTATGAATTCTTGTACAAGATACTATGAAAATGGCACTTTGTACAAGGCAGAACTAATCATTAATCAAAAAAGGGAACAGAAAGTGACGTAGACAGAGGTGCAGGTACTCTTTGCTAGCCAAGGGTGACAAGACACAGTGTTCCTCTTTGAAAGAGAAACATTACATATAAATCATTTTTTGCTAGCAGAGATGGTCAGGGCTCAACATTAATTTAAATTTCAATTTGTCCATTGGACAAGCTGCTACCAAATGTTACTTGTCCGAATGTCCGACACTGAACAAAACCTAAAGAAAAACAAGGTTTATTGTGTTAAATTTATTTTCAAGATTTATGTTAAGTTTAGTAAAATTAAAGTTTAAAGCTTTATTTATTAATCGATATAGAGCGTTGAAGTTTGTCAGGTCCATAATTATAACTTTCACTAGTTCTCATGAAAGCCAGTCCTATCGGACAAGTGCATTTAAAGATTGGCTTGTCTGATCACAAAATGAACTGTACACGGACAATCGGACAAACGTTAATGTTGAGCCCTGATGGTATACCACTGATTCATGACCATATTATGTTTCTATCTTAGATGAATATGGATGAGGGACGCAGGCCCAGTTTTATATTCCACACGTACGCAAAAAGTGAACGGAAGAGAGGAAGAGCTGAATCTTCCCCAACAGGGAAAACACCTACACAGAATTCTAAAAGATTCCAACCACTGGAACAAGAGAATATTGTTAGTAACATAGTTCATTATCATATTGCAGGGATTTTTTTAGGTTCTGTCAGGGGCGGAAATAAGGCCCCATTCCCAATGCTAAAAAGCAGGAATTTTCCCCAATTTTTGTTTTAGAATTCCCAAAACATGACAATAAAACAAAACGGGGTACATCTCCTTCACATGTCCATAAATTTAAATTTTTGCAACAAATTATTGAGAAGCAAATGATATTATATTTGCCCCAGCGTATAAGTAAGATAAGCTCTATAAACCAAATTAAAAGTCCAATTATACATTAATGCAATAGTTTGGTTCTCTCTCTATACTTATCTAATAGAAATGTTTTTCCCTATTTCAAGCAAATGTCGCTAATTTTTCCCAATTGGAAAGGCCCTGGCCCCTGATAAATCCCTGTATTGCCTAAGCTCAACTACAAAAATGGCATACATCTGAAACTCAGGTGACCTATTGCAATTTGTGTTTGCATGAGGAGGTGATTTTAATTCATCTATATTGCATTATGATTTTACATTAATTCTTTAGGATCCAAGTTCGATAAGGAAAAGGTGGACATCAGCAGAGAAAGATTTTCTCCATGATTTTGTGGATCTATCTGGTGGGATCCCCGATACCAGTTCAAGTGCTTTTTGGGAGGACTGTGCTGATAAACTTAACACATTTTGTAATTCTTGTCGCACAGGTAATATTTTTGATAGCCTTTTGCATGTGCTTTATTGAAATTTCATAAGATCCTAACTTCTCAACATAGATTAGATTTAAATTTCTTAAAACTATGGCCCATTGGGGGTTGAAAGAGGACACAATAGAGAATCTAAATTTTAAATTGAATGATATGTAAATATTTGAAATATTTCAAAATAGTGAATCCAAGGTCAATAACTCTGTTTTCATTTTTTCCATCAAGTCATATGCAGTAGATTACCTTTATTTTTCACAGACATTGTGTATATTTATATCCCTTGCAAACAAAGTTTGTAGGGGAGAGGTATATAGGAATCATTCTATCTGTCTGTCTGTCTATCTGTCTGCTGCAATTCGTGTCCGGGCCATAACTTCTTTGTTCTTTGAGGTAGGCATACCGTATTTGGCACATAGGTGTATCACTATGAGACGATGTGTGGGGAACCTCTGCATGACCTAGAGTTTTGACTTCAGGGTCAAAATTATATGTTTTTCAAACATGAATTTGTTCGGGCGTAACGTTGCAGTTATGAGACTACCGGGTACATCTGTCAATAAATCATAATTCATTGCTTAAATATGACCTTCACCTTTGAATTTTGACCTACTTTTGAGATCATTTCATTTACTTTAAGGTGCCATGTGTAGGGCACAATATTACAAAGTCAAGAAAGTGAGGCAGCTCTTTCCATCCAGTGATGTGACTTGCGACAGTCAGAACTCCAAAACTGTGTCATTACAGACAGATTTAGTAATACCTGTGAAGAGTAATGAGAAGAGGTATTTGTTATCATGGCTATTAAATAAAAACTTGTGCCCTACAGCTAGCTTTAATTTAGAAACATTTCTACGATCATTCAATAGTTACTAGTTAGAAGAGAACAAATTGCTGTTAATCTCATAAATCCTAGTGAAATCAAAAATTTATACTTGATCAAATTATTTGAATACTAATGTTGATATATAATTACTTATATTGTTATATGTATTTTCTGTACAGATTATTTACAAAATTTGTCCCTCTGGTTGATGCTGATGATGTTAATGTTGCCAGTAACAATGCATCAGTTCAACAAATAGTGACATCTCTGAAAAGAACTATGGCTAGTAATAGCAATATCATTCCAGACTCTGAAAGAAATGATCTTATCAATGTACTAACATTACCAAACATATCTGTGGATGATTTTGTCAGTGTGCTTCTACAGCAACCAACAATAACAACTACCGTGAAAGCTGCAGTATTATCATCATCCAGTATTGGAGCTTCGTCAAGATGTGTAAGATCCAAGGATAGTTACCTTTTTGGCAGCAAGTATAGCGACTTGAAAGAATTTGATTTCGCAGATGTCTTTACAGAAATGTCAACTTACCAACCATTTTTGCTGGATCATTTGTTGAGTATTGCAGTTTCAACTGGGAAAATCTTTTCCAATGAAGATTTCTTTCTAAGTTTAGTTCCTAAACTCAGCTTAGTCTACAGCATCTTAATGACAACTAGATTCCCTGAATTGTCCAGACTACAGAAAGTTATTTCCTCAACATTGATTGATGNACAATGACAACTAGATTCCCTGAATTGTCCAGATTGCAGAAAGTTATTTCCTCAACATTGATTGATGAACATGTTCATCAGAAGGTAACAAGTTTAAAAGCTAGTTTCAAAAAAAAAATTTGTTGCATTTTAAACAGTAGAACCTTTCTTAATATGATGTTGCATATTCCAAGCTATCGTGTATTGGATAATTTTGGTACACTGGAAATGTTGGCTGGTTTTTTTTTGGCAGATGAGCACAATTTGCCAGTAATGGAAGCATTAAATTTTATCATTGTTTAAATGAAATTAAAAATGCACCAAAAGTTTAATCCTAATACCTCCAGCTATATTTTTTACAATATTCCCAACACCAAAATTACCAGATATACAGGATATGATCACAATGAGCATGGGGATTAAAATAGTGCAATGATGAATGGAGCACCATATTAAGAGGGTTCTACTGTACTATGTCTTTGCTTGAACAATAATATAGTTATGTCTCCCAAACAAGTTTTGAGACCTATTGTTTTTGCTCTTTTTTTATCATTCGTTCTTATCGTGTCTACAAACTGTCAAAAGTCCTTAGCTGTTGATGAAAAATATATTCAAGGTTATAATAATATACTGTTATTGTGTGGGTACGAGGGAAAAAGCATTTTTATTGTTCCCAAGACACTATTTCCCGAGGCAAAATAGTTTATTTGCAGGGATATAGCACAAATGCAAATAGTTATTTTTTGCAAACTTGATCAAAATAGCAAATTTATTAGTCCCTTTTTATATAGTATTTATTAAGTAGAGAGGTATAATAATCCAGTGTATTTAGTTGTGGAGGGGATATAGCATTGCTGCCATGCAACTGTGTGTGTCCGGACCTGTGAACATGATAGAAGTAAGTGCGTTCATCAGAGGATCATCAAACCTTCCACAAATGTTACCCATGAAGAAAGCATGAACCCTATAGCTTGTCTTGGTCAAAGATTAAGGTACTATTAACTATGGCCTAAAATTTGAGAACAAATAGAAGAAACAACATTCATCTTGCCCATGGAAAGAGGATGAACCCTATTGATTTTCAAGGTCAAGGTCATTTTGACTATTGTCTATAAACCTTCTGTTGTGAGGGGATGCTACACTTGTGTTGCCGTGTTTTGTTTTATATTTTCAGTGTTGCAGTTTATTTGGATTTAATTAAGAAAAGGGTCATGCATCTAGGGGTATTGTATGTGCACTACATACTTCATTTACATGATCCTTTTATTACGTTACATTCCTTCAATCTTCACCGTGTTTGATGTTGCATTCCTCAGATTTTATTCCTTTTATCTATGAATTAGAAGTTTCTTGCACGTCATTTTGGGTGAGTATTACTAATTTTTGTGGGAGTTATGCCCCTTGTGCATATATAAATAATTAGTTCAGGTAAAGCCCAACTGATTATTTTACCAAACATGATTGTGTCGCCTGCCTGCGTTAGCGGAGGCGACATATATATAGGGGACACTTTAGTCGTATTGCGTCGTCTGCGGCGCGCGTCACAAAATTTTCTGTCACATTTTTCTCAGAAAACCACATAAACCAGCTCCTGATATTTGGCACAGAGCATCAGTATGGAGAACTGTATCGTGTAACCAGTTTCCAATCTGCCGCATGTCAACTTCCTGTTTGACGCAACTTAGAATATTTTTAACAGACAAATTTCTGTAACTTTTTCTCAGGAACCACACAGGTCAGCTTCCTGAATATTTGGCACAGAGCATCAGTATGGAGAACTGTATCGTGTAACGCAGTTTCCAATCTGCCACATGTCCACTTCCTGTTTGACGCTACGTTAATTTTTTTGACATGAACAAATTTGTCATGATGATACTTTAAATGATGAAGTAATTTTCAAATGAAATTAGAAGTAGGCAGGCGACACATGTCTTCCCTGGAAGACTTACCACTAAGTTTTTAAGAACATGTTGAACCGAAATCGGGGCAATGAATTGAACATTGAATTGGGTGTTTATATTGAACATTATCAATGTTTCGGTGAATAGTTTCAGCCCTAATTTAAATATATTCATTTTTGAAATACATGTACGTATTTTATCTACTCATAAACATAGGTTTTCTTTTATCTACGCATGTTCTCAGTCATGAACAATTTTTGTCAAATTATTCCACAGGTATTTGACAGGTTACAGATAATGGGAATAACAACATCGTATTCAGGAGCAAACAGAGTAATTGATGAAGTTGGAAAACATAATCATGACGAGATTGTTGATTGTGTCAGAAAAGGTGGCAAAATTAGACTGATTGGGGATAATATAAATATACACGTTGGTGTAAAACATGAGCGTCTTAACCATCACAGTAACATGCTCAACTGGTTTGCATCTGCTATTATCACTCAGAACAATGCATTCTCGGAACTCTGTGACCAACCCCAAGGTGAAGCCAAAAACCTTCCTATGGAAGCTTTCCATCCTACAGATAATGATGACAGAATCTTGAAAAATGATTATGGGGTCCATATCTGTCGCATTGCAAAGGAATTTTGCCCCAATCTACAGTTCTTACACAGAAATGCACAAGATATCATAAGAGGAGACTACACAGACACACTGCAACAGAAAAACTTAGTTGTTCCGCTCCAGACACTGCCCTTAAATGAGCAAAAATATGCAGATGTTGTCAATATCTTGGACAACTATGAGTCAACAGTATCACAGATTTTTACTGCTGCTGAGCAAGATCTCTGCAACGTTCACATTGGTGGGGACCAACTCACCCGTGAACGGTTTTCTGGTGCCAAAGGCCTTCGGACAGGAGGAGCTACACCCCAGCAAAGGTTTGATCACCTGTATCCTATATCATTTGAGATGTGGCATGCAGGAATGAATTTTCTAACTCTGATTTTCAAAGTCTTATTTTCACCGGATTCATTTGACAAAGGAACTCTAAATGCTGCCAAAATCAAGCTGTCTCGAAAAACGGTACATGAAGATGTTAAAAATCACTTTGACCATGACAAGGATTTCTTCATTTCATTTTTGAAAAGCTATGTTGTTGAAGCACTCTGTGATTTTTTTGGGATGGAAGGGCCCGAGGATACCCCAAAGAAGAATGTACCACCTGAAGAGATGAATGATGAAGAAGAAAAGATGTGGCTTCAACACAAATTAGTTGCATTTATAGATCATTATGTGCTTGCCATTTCTACAAATGCCTCCAGTGATCAAACAATCTACAGGGATGTTTCAAAGGTCACTCCACTAGATGTTAATCTTCCAGATGGAAAAAAGGTCACTATCAATGTTACGCGTATTGAGAGAACCAGAGAAGTTAAAACATCTCATGACAGACTTAAACACTATGCCCATACTGTGCTGCAACTTGGCCTTATGTTCATTCAGTTCTTAGATATATGTAAAGTGCCAGACAGACAAAGAATGCTCACGACTTTTAAGTTCATGATGAGAATTTTGAAAGCTTTCAACAGCAAAAGCAAATATGCTTTGGAAATACTTAGATTTCTTTGCCACCAACAAGCAACATATAGCCTTCAAGAAGCACATCAGAGCTTTTATGGACTCTTTGTGAACACAACAGGTAAAATTGATGGGCATATTCCAGCTGACCTTCAAATGGAGCACATAATTCGCAGGTTGAAAAAACTTTATAAACATTCTGGTCCATTCAATATTGAAGGATTTATGGTAAAAAAGTCAAAGTGTTTATCAGGACTTATGCAAATATGCAATAATTTTGATGACACAAGCCATGTAATCATTAGAAGTAAAAAACATAAATTTAAGGATGCACAACCTGAAGAGCTGAAGATTCTCTCCGATTTAAGGGCAGTTAGACCATTCCAATGTGTTCTGGGAAGAGACCTTGAGAAATTCAACGATATGGTAGCTCCATCTGATGTACTTCACCCAGACCAGTATGATGCCTGGATTAAACACCATCAAAATGCTCTGACATTTGAAGCAGGGAAATAAGGAGTGTACAGTGGAGATGGGGTTGAATGGTAATCTACAATAACGACCCGGAGTGGGACCAGTAGAGAATGGGAATGGTAACTTACATAACTGACCGGAAGTGGACCAGTAGAGATGCGTGATTGGTAACTTATAATAACTGACGGAGTGGGACCATAGAGATGGTGATTGGTAATCTACAATAACTGACCAGAGTGTACAGTAGAGGTGGTGATGGTAATCTACAATAACTGCACGGAAGCTGGGACCAGTGGGATGGTGAATGTTTAATCTACAATAACTGACCAGGAGTGGTACCAGTAGAGAGATGGGATGTAACGTACAATAACTGACCGGAGTGGGACCAGTAGAGATGGTGATGTGGTAACTTACAATAACATGACCGGAGTGGGACCAGTAGAGATGGTAATGGTAACATTACCGTTAACATATGACCGGAGTGGTGACCAGTGAGAGATGGTGAATGGTAATCTTACAATAACTGACGGTGGGACCAAGTTAGAGATCGTGAATGGTAACCTACAATAACTGACCGGATGGTGACACATAGAATGGTGAATGGTAACTTACAATAACTGACCGGAGGGTACCAAGAGAGATGTGGATTGGTATCTACAATAACTGACCGGAGTGGGCCAGTAGAGATGGTGAATGAACTTACAATAACTGACCGGAGTGGACCACTAGAGATGGTGAATGGTAACTTACAATAACTGACCGGAGGGACCAATAGAGGATGGTGATGGTAATCTACAATAACTGACGGAGTGGGACCAGGTAGAGGATGAGTGAATGGTAACTTACAATAACTGACCGGAGTGGACCAGTAGAGGTGGTATTGTAACTTACAATAACTGACCGGAGGGACCAGTAGAGATGGTGAATGGTAACTTACCTACGATAACGACGGAGTGGTACCAGTGGAGATGGTGAATGTAATCTACAATAACTGACCGAGTGGGGACCAGTAGAGATGGTGAATGTAACTTACAATAACTGGACCGGATGGACCAGTAAAGATGGTGAATGGTAAACTACATAACTGACCGAGTAGTACCAGTAGAGATGGTGATTGGTAATCTACAATAACTGACCGGAGTGGGACCATAGAGATGGTGAATGGTAATCTACAATAACGACCGGAGTGGGACCAGTAGAGTGGTGATTGGTAATCTACAATAACTGACCGCAGTGGTACCAAGTAGAGATGTGATATGGTAATCTACAATAACGGACCGGAGTGGGACCAGTAGAGGTGGATATGTAACTTAAATAACTGACCGGGTGGGACCAGTTAGATGTGAATGGTAATCTACAATAACTGACTGGAGTGGTACTAGTAGAGATGATGAATGGTAACTTACGATAACTGACCGGAGTGGTCCGTAGAAATGGTGAATGCTTTAACATTAATTGGGGGGAAAAAGATAGGACTACAAATTATATATATTTCAAATGTATTATATGCCAATACTAAAAGCATCACATACAAGTACTATCACACATGTTAATAATCAGTCAAACAAATCAGGAATAGTCATTGAATGTTAATGAATGATACAGTTTTCAATGGTACACAACCATGTTTAAATATTTTCTTGATGGAACAATCAAGTGAAATACTCTAAAGTCGTAGGTAGCGAAAACCATGTAATTGAATGCAATAATCACATTTTGGTCAAATTTGTAATGCTTAACACTGCCTCAGCAATGACAATTGGAATTTTGTACACTTGAGATAAAGATTCCACACTGTCTACAAATTCATAAGTCTCACTTATAAACATAATGTGATGATCAGTAAGAACCAATCTACTAATATCAGAAGAATCAGATTCTCTGTACGCTCTAAGGAAATCAGATACAATTTTTCTGTCTTCAAGTTTTGGCAAGTAGTGCTTTACAGACTTTGATGTGTTCAAACATACATCACAGCAGAGTTGAGTTTGTATTATTGGCGAGTTAAAGTACTCTGAAATGAGTTCTCTCCTGCACACATCTTGCTGGCAAAAATCTTTCAAGGACTTTGGTACATATCTCTGGGCAATGTCAGTATTGTTAAAAAACATCTTTGCCTCACATTGTCTTCCACTTCGTCCAGCTCGTCCTATTTCCTGTGTATATGCTAAAATATAACAAAGAAGTTGCAACAAAGAGGAATTTCACAGTTAACTGGCTATTAATAGGCAGTAATTTACTCCTATGTGATCCTGCTCACATTGTTATACACACTCAAGGTG
>CAJDSM010019051.1:621-27367 GCA_903981925.1 Ostrea lurida
AACTACATTTTTTAATTGTTCCATTTGTATTCCTCCGTTTTTCTTTATTTTAAATTTCCTCAAATATTTTCCACAAAGTTCCATGCTTTGCATCATGTCATGTATTCAATATCTCTAGTATATATGTAAACAAAGCATGAAAAATTTTCCATCCTTGTAGGCAATATCAGATAACCGATACCTTATGTAAACTGCCACATCAGTCTCACGCTGTGAAACACTGAGCCCAGATACCTGGACAGTAACGTTGTTATCTCAAATTCCAGCCTCTGAATTTCTACACTTTTCAGAGAACATTTATTTAGATCCTCCCAAACATTTCTTGGGCTTAGAAGTTACTGATAATCCATACTATTATTAAGCACGTATACATAATAAAATACTACTTAAATTTAATTATATTATAACACATTTATTCGACTTCAACATATTATATTATAAGATATGATAAAAGATTTAATCTATATAGCTCTATACAACTTGATATTCATTCCCGTGTAAAAAACCACCAACAACTTTTATATTTATAAATCATAATTAACTTTACTTGAATATTCTTAATTAAAAGTCTTGTTGAAAACATAAAGAAAAGAAAAAAAATACGTAATTAATTAATTACTAATTGGCCACCTTTAAAATATTTACATGCTGTCGTTCCAATTGTTGTGTTATAAACCAAACGAAACAAATAGCCTTTTATTTTTAAGCAAAATCGTATGTACCCATCTTTGATTTAATACCAACGAAAGAAAATCCTTTTATCAACGTTATATTTATTTGGCCGCAAATTGTATCCATACGAAAAAATAAAGCTCCATTATCAAGAAATTTTATTGTCCCAAAAGTTTTTTAAACCAACAAAAAATAAAAACCTTCTATCAAAATTTTTAGTTGCCCAGTGTTTTAACCAACGAAAAAATAAATGCCTTTCTTATTAAGGTTATTTTTATGTCGGTCCAACGTTTGTCCCCAACATGGTTAAACCAACAAAATAAAAGCCCTTTTTACGTTGAACTTATATGTTGGCCCAACGATGTCCAATGTTTAAGCCAAACAAAAGGTAAAGGTTACAACTTTCTTAATATTCACTCAACACGTTATGTTTAGCCCAACGCATATGCATCCAACGCCAACTATCGGCCAACGGATTCACACCATTTGCCACCGTGAGCCAACGGTCATCATCTGGAAACGAACAAAATAAAGGAACACCACAGAGAATCTGACAGATGTGCTTCATATGTGATATTTACTTAATATGACTTCTAATGGCCAGACTGACAACTACATTATATGATAAAGCGTGATGATCTTCCAATTAAACTTTCCTTTTTTCGTAGTAATGTACCACTATCACCTCTTAATTGGTGTGTACTTGTCTCTCAGTTGATTCATACGCTCAATGCATCCATCGCGTATATATTTTTTTAAAGCATGCCAACTACTAACCAAAAAGTTATTACAGGAGTGTATACCGACTCGTTTAAACAATCATTTCCAAATTCCTACGTCGTTTATAATAACCTTGTTGCGATTACAATGTAGTCACTAACAATGTTGAACTGCATGTTTCATACCCATATGTTCTATCACTGCTATTTACATTACTAATTTGACACCGACTGGGCAACCCCCGATTTACTTTGTTGACTTACAGCTCACCCGTCCTGGCAGTATCCAAATACAAACACAAGTGTTTACCGGTCAGCAAGATGCTTACCCTCATTATGGCATCTCTGATCTCTACCTTCGGCTTTTGTTCCGGATTTCGTGTTCCCTACACTCGATTGTATGTTTTTTTGGCCGATTATGATTACGTTACAACAATGTTAACCTTCTCTCTATCTAGTAAAAAACCGTTTCTCCGATTCCATCTATCTATGGTGGCATGAAATGATAGTGATCCATCTTCCCTGCTCATGGCCCTGAGTGCCGAGCATCTTAGCCGTCGTAAACTTTTGGAATTCCTTATCTACGTTCTATCTGATCTCTTCCATATTGAGTGAAATATTCTCGATGGAGTTTAACAATTATATAATCATGTCCATCGACCACACAAGACTGTTTTGGCGTAATGATCAGTTTTTTTAATCGAGGTTGGATACTTCATACCTGTACCTAATACTGTTGTCTAGACATTATTATTTAGATGCTTGGAATCGGATATAAACTATCCCACGCATTCTAATTATTGAAACTCTGTCATGAAAGTTGCAAGTTTGTTCTCATCTTACACCTCGCAGACCAATAAAAAAAAATGATGAATAATCTATTTTGCACAGAGGCATCCCACCATCACCATTTATCTACCAACATCAGAGGTGTTCTGCATACCTCCTTGGTATTATGTGGTGGGGTAGTGCTGCTAATTTTTTCTTGATCAATTCTATTGACATGTTGTATAATTTATAATAGTACTAAAACTAAAACACCACAATTAACAGTGACATTTTGGTTATTTATATATATATTACTTCCGTGGGATCCGTAAAATCCCAGCATCCCTTGGGGCGTGTCTAAGAGGCATCATAATGGGCGTCATTCGGGATTAACCAAAAAAACCATATCTCCCGTGTCAAGAGTTGGCGACGAAAAGATAGATCTCCTCCCTGCTCAACCCCCGAGTGCTGAGCATTAGGCTAATTTTCAGCCCCTTCACCGCCTATGTGACGTCTCCAGATGAGTGAAAAAATTCGTCTAGTTGACGCTTAAATCAGTATAAATAATCAATCAATTAAATATAAGCTATAGGTACAATTTAGAAAATATATATCTATATGCGTTATGAGATTTTTTAACGAGCTAACTACTAAAATAAATTATGCTAGTGTATAGCTAAATTTCGTTTAAATCATCATTCGCAATCTACCGCTAATACTGCGATCCAAAATTACAATAATATCATATGTTGCCTATCCTACCCGGGCCGGTGTAAATAGCTCCAGCATCCCCTTCGTCGTAAGAGCTGATGAATGGGCGGTCATTCATGAGACCGCAAAAAACCAGCCCCGTTCACCATGCCAGTGCGCACAAAAAATCCCTCCCTTCCACAAACCCGGAGTCAGCATAGCCTAGAATTTGCAGCCCTTTCACCGCCAAATATTACCCTCCAAATGAGTAAATATTCTCAGTGACGGCTAAAAAACAGTAAATAATCAATCAAACTGATTGTTCATACCCTTTTTTTAACTGTCATTTTTCCTACTAGATTTGACTACGGTAATCCGTTACTTATTTCGACTAAGGCTCACGGCGGGTTTGACCGGCACAGATATCTCCTCCTTCGCTTTTCGTAGTCCGATGTTCCCTACCTCGATTTTGTATACTTGTTTGGATTACTGTTACGTTTTGAGCACAATTTACTTCGCCTTTTGCTATAAAAAACCTCAGTCTAAATGTATATCTTACCAGACGCAATATCTGTGTGTCAAACAGCTGAGACGCGAACACTCTATTATTGAACAATATTTTATGAGTACGTTTGTTCCCTCACTCTCTGATGCTTCATTAATCCTCGATAGCCACTTCTTTTTCTCCTTATTTTGCATATCGCCCGTCCAAGCCATTCCATAATGTAATCTTAAGAATTTCCTAAAAAATAAGCCAACATAATATATGACATCAAATTCCAGAATAAGTCACCATGATCCTACTTGTTCAATTAGACACTCATCCACAACAAGCGTTCATTCTATTTCAATTAAATGCTGGAACCTCCTTAATACAATAGTTTGTTTTTAGAGATATATTACTATTCTGGGATAATCGCCTTTCGTTAAAAAGTTCCCTACAATTAACAACCTTGCTCTGTACATGCGCTAGCCAGTACGATACCCTGTGTTTCTCGTTCACCAGGGCACATATAGCCGGCCCAAAAATGAAACATTAATGAAGCCATCTGATGTACGCGCTCACTGTTTGCTACGAAATTCACTAAGACGCATATCGTAATAATATCTTTAAAAAACAAATTCGGAAAAGGTAACTAAATTTATATTACTTGAAAGATATAATACATATTTATCTTCGACGATTTTATCAATGTACTTACAAAAACAAGAAATTTAAAGCCTGGGTGTTAATTTTGTTTGTTGTTTGTTTGTTTTTTGTCTATACGACAAATACGCCACTCAAATTTTCTTTGCCGCTATATCTGCCAAGTGAAAGAGAAACACCATGTATCGTCCAACCTTGCTAGCGAAATACCCCCTAGGGTGTTAAAAATTTTTTATAAAAAGAAGGTGCTATCAGACCAAAGAAACGCTGATGATCCCACATATGTCATTATTTGCACATAACTATCTTATATAATCACATTAAGAATTGATTGAAAACCAAAATAATACCGTGAGGATCCGGTTAAATAGGTCGCAAGCATCCCCTTTGCGTGTCGATAGAGCAACTGAATGGGGGGTCATTCGGAGAGACGGGAAAAACGAGTCCTCTGTTCACTAATTTGGCACATAAAGTATCCCCTCCCTCTCAAAAGCCCTGATTGCCCGAGCATAGGCCTAATTTGCAGCCCTTCACCGGCATGGTACGTCTCTATTATGCGTGAAAATATCTCGTTGACGGTTAAAACAACAAAATAATCATTCAATTCCAAAAAACCAAAAAGTTGATGTTGCAGGTTATAACAAATCCAAAAGATATATTGAAAAAACCAAAAGTTGATGTGCAAGGTTATATCAATTCTTGTAAAGTCATTCATTTCGCAATTCTATCTGGTCGCTCTATAATACCCTTGTTCGTTACAAATATCACTAAATTCATATGTTTGACTGATTTTTTCATACCCTTGTTAGACTTGTCATTTCATACTAGATTTAACACGGGTAACCCCGTTACTTTGATTCGACTACGCTCACGCGGGGTGAACCGTCAGCAGATATGCTTACATCCATGCACCTCATCCTGTCTTCGCTTCGTCGAAGGTCAAGTGCCCTTACACTCGATTTTGTATGTGTTTTTGACTAGATTACGTTTGAACTTTACTTCGCCATTTTATATTATTTTATTTACTATGTTTTACGTCCCACCGAGAAATATTTTACTCAATGAACGACACCCCATTTGCCTGAATGGGCTGCAAAATTTAGCTATGCCACCACCTCAGGGCCTTTGAGCAGGATGATCTTTTTCGTCCACACCTGCCTTGTGACACGGGCCTCGGTTTTTCCGGTCTCATCCGAATGCCGCCCCATTCATCGCCTCTTACGACACCAAAGGGATGCTGACCTATTTCATAACCCCGGTACCCCTACGACACATTGTAAAAAATATGGGAAAAATATTACTTTTGTCAAATCAAGAATGCTATAAATTTTTCCACAATTTACATACATTTCATGATGGTTTCTTTAAACTTTAATAATAAAAATCTCTTACCACTCCCATCTGTTCATCTATTCACCTCATATCAATGATCGTGTACCCTAGATTTCCTCTCCTGCTAATTAGTACAGAGGATGGTTGGTTTGATTGTATTTATTATAATCGATTCATCCTTCATTACCAATGACTTACTAGATTTCCTCTCCTACTAATTAGTACAGAGTCATGTTGTTTGATTGATTATTATATCGAATTCATTTCCTCATACAATGATCTTTACCTAGGATTCTTCTCCTACTAATTAGTACAGATCATGTTGGAGTAATCCACATAGTCTTTCTACAAGAACAGACACTTATCAGTATATCTGATTGTTACATATTCAAAATACCACACACTCATCCGTTGTTGTAATACGGGATAAATTAATATCTTTAATACGTATGAAGTCACATGACTCAGTAGAAAGGCCGAATAACATCGATTCATTCATTATGTCGGATTCAATAATCCGCAACCAGAAAGCAATGACTAGTTGGCCAATTAAGTTTGCTCTGACCCAACATGTTGTTCTACCGTGGCCCAACATAGAACCAAGATTGGCCAACTAGGCCGATGATGCAAAAATTACGTGGCCCAGACGACTAATGCCAACGGCCCACGGTTGCGCCTATGTTAACAGAAAAAATTTGCCACCGCACCACTGTCCGATCGAACAATACCCTACACCTGAATCGTTTCGGCACCATTTCGAAAGTTCAGGTCTATCCTCAATCATACGTCCAACCCGGATTAATTGTAGTTTTAGATTTGTTAACATTTGCCTCATCCGAAACAGATCGGCCTATTTCCTGAAAAAAAAATAATCGTTAGTACAAAATAAGACACCTGTACATGTACCACAGGCGGATCCCCCCCTCTCTCTCCTGTTCTCTCTCTCTCTGGTTTTGCTAGCAAAATTATATCGATCTGACTCTTTAGTAAGTAAACTTTAAAGACAAATAATGGAAGTTGCTATATTAACAAGTATGCAGTATACTTACATTTTTAAGTTTCCAGCTTATTATCTCCGTTTTTATTTTAAATTTCCTCATATAAATGTCACAATATTCATTTGCACATTCAGATCCAAATTCCAAATGGTGAAGACAAAGCAGACTAAATTTTTACCATCCTGGCAATATCAGTATTACCCGATGTACTATGAGAAACCTGGCCAGTCCACCTTGAGAAGCACTGACCCAAGATACTTACAGTTAAACGTTGTTATCTTCAGAATCTGCCGCTGAATTTCTACACTTTCAGAACTATTATGTAATCCCCACATTTCTGCTTTTAGAAGTACTTTGAATATAACTATAAGCACTATAAAAAAAATACCAGTACTTAAAATTATTATTAAATTTTTCTGTTACTTTGCAACATAGATATATAATATATATTAAAATATTAATCTTTATATTATACATACTTGATATTTCATCCTGTAAAACGCACACAAACTTTATATTTATAAATATAATATACTGTACTGAAATTCTTAATTAAATCTGTGAAAAAAATAATTATTAATACTTAATTGCACTTAAAATATAATGCGTGACAAATGTGTCCAATGTTGTTAAAACCAACTTAAACAATACCTTTTTATTTTGTAAATGCAAATTATGTTGACCGAGTTGTTAAACCAACAAGAAAAATCCTTTTTTATCATAACAATATTATGTTGCTCAATTGTTGTTTATCCAACGAAATAAAAGCTTCATTATTCAAGGAATTTTTATTTGCCCAAAGTTTTAACCAACGAAAATAAAACCTCTTTACAAGGAATTTTTATGTGCCCTATGTTTTTAACCAAACGAAATAAATGCCTTGTTCTTATTAAGTATCTTTATGTTGGCCCCCAACTTGGCCAACATTGTGAAACCAAACAAATAAAAAAACCCTTTTAGCGGTAATATGTTGCCCAAACATGGTCCATATTTGATAAGCCAACAAAGTAAAAATGGATCACTTTTAATATTCACTCAACACACGTTTCGATGTTGGCCCAACTCTATTGCATCCAACCCAACTATCGCAACGTCAACCATTTGCCACTTTTGCCCAAACTGTCAGATCTGAACGAACTAGAAATAAAGGTACACCACAAGAATCTTCAAGTGTGCTTCATTATTTGGGAATTTATCTTAATATTATCTCTAATGCAGTACTGACAAACATAATGATAACTGATACTTGAATGTCAACTTTCCTTTTTGTGTAAATGTACCACTATCACCTCTTATGGGTTAGTTCTCTCAGTTGATCAACCGCAGGGCATGCCACTGCGTTATGATAATTTTTAAACGAGCAACTACTAACCAATAAATTAGTTAGCAGGGTTAAAACAATCTCTTAAATCATCATTTCGCAAATTCTGACGGTCTATTAATGACTTGTTTGCGAATTACACAGATCACTAATCATATTGTTGATCTGATCTTTCATACCCTTTGTTAGACTGTCATTTTCAATACTAGATTGGGACGACGTAACCCCGTTTACTTTGTTCGACTACAGCTCACGGATCGGTGTGAACCGTCAGCAGAGATGCTTACTTCCCATCACCTGATCTACCTTCCTTTGTCGGAGTTGTTGCCCTACACTCATTGTATTGTTTTATGGATTATTATTACTTTACACAATGTTAACTTCGCCTATTTGTACCAGTAAAAACCGGTCCTATGTTCTAATAGTGTCACACATGTGGCGATGATTAAAAATTCCCTCCCTGCTCAGGGGCCCTGAGTCCGAGCATAGGCCTAAACTTTGGAGGCCTATCACCGGCAATTACTAGTCTCCATATGAGAAATATTCTTCGTACGGATATAACAATTAATAACATTCCCATCCGACACACAAACTGGTTTTGCGGATTGATCACTTTTTTTAATCGAGTATAACTCAGACTCTGTGACCAAAACTGTTGTTCTAGACATTATTATAGATCGTTGAACCGTATAAACTGACCCCACGCATCGATTATTGACTCTTGTCAAAGGCAAGTTTTGTTCTCATCTACCCCGCACCAATAAAAAGAATGATATTTGATTTGCATCAGAGCATCCCACATCTACCAATTTATTCTACAACAGCTGTACTTTTCAGTACCGTCCTCTTCTGTATATGTGGTAGCTGTTGCGCTAAATTTCTGTACATTCTATTCACATATTAAATTAAAAGTACAAATCTTAAAAAACACCGCACAATAACAGTTTACATCTGTATGGTTTAAAATATTTACCCCGTGGGATCCGGGTAGAATTAGTCCCAGCAGCCCCTTGCTTCGTAACGCGACTAAATTGGGCCGTCATTCGGATGAGACCGAAAAAAACAGCCCCGTGTCACAGCAGGTTGTGGCACGAAAAAGATCCCTCCTGCTCAAAGGCCCAGTCAGCATAGCCTAAATTTTGCACCCTTCACCGCATTGTGATCTCATAGGAGAAAAAATTCTCAATGACGTTAAAACAGTATTTAAATAATTCAATCAATAGAATAGAAGCTATAGTACAATTAGAAAAATAATATTCAGTATGCGTATAGGATTTTTTAAAAGCGAGGCTAACTACTAAAAAAAGTTGATCCAGTTATAAGCGAATGTTTAAAGTCATCATGTTATCGCAAAATTCACGTCGCTATTAATGACCTTGTTTGGTATCCAATATTCATCCAATAAATCATATGTTGACTATTTTTTCCACCGTGGGTTCCGGTTAGAATAGCTCCCAGCATCCCCTTGCGTGTCGTTAAAGCGACTGAATGGCTCATCGGATGAACCGCAAAAACCAGGCCCCGTTTCATCACAGGTGCGCACAAAAAATCCCCCTGCAACAAACCCTGAGTCCGAGCATAGTCCTAAATTTTGCAGACCCTCACCGCAAATGTGACGCCTCCAAATGGAGTGAAATATTCTCGAGATGGGACGAAAACAGTAATATCAATCAATATTTGTTTCAATCCCTTCTTATTAGACTGTCGATTTTCCTACTAGATTTGACTACGGGTAATCCTGTTTTACTTATTCACTTAATGGCCACGGCGGTCTGATCCCGGTCTAGCAGATATGCTCCGCTTCGCTTTGTCGAGGTCCGTTTTGCCCTACGCTCGATTCTTGCATATCGTTTTTGATTATGATTACGTGTTTGGCACAATTTACTTCGCCCTTGTTTTAATAAAACAGTCTAAATGAATCTTGTACATGACGCAATATCTGTGTGTCAAACAAGCTGTGACGACGAAACACTCTGATCTGAATACACTATTTATGAGTTACGTGTGTCCTCACTCATTTCTAGCTTCATAATCCTCGTTATAGGCATCGTTTTTCGTCCTTTCATTGTTGCGTTGATCGCCTACGTCCAGATTCCATGATAGATTATTTTAAGGAAATTCCTGGAAAAAAGTAAGCCATACATAAAGTATATTACATCAAATTCCAGAATATCTCACCTGACCTACTTTGTTTCAATTAGACACTGCATCCAGACAGACCAAGGTTCATTCTATTCAATAGAATGCGTGGAGACTCGCTAATTTACAATATTTGTTTTTTCAGATAGAAAATTATTATACATTGTGAAAGTCGCCTTTCGTTTAATTTAAAGTTTCCCTACATTAACAAGCCTGCTCGTACAATTCGCTTACAAGGGTGACGATAACCCGGGTTTCTCGTCACCCATGGCAGATCTAACCGCAATAATGAAAACGATAAATGAATCATCTGATGCGTACGTCCTCACTGTTTGCACGAATTCTACTAATTGACCATTATCATAATAAATGTGCGTTGTGAAAAAACTAATTTCGTAAAAGTAATATAATTTGAATTTACTTTTGAAAATCTATAATACATATTTATCTTCGACATTTACATTGTACTTACATAATACAAGTAATATTAAAACCTGGTGTAATTTTGTTTGTTTTTGTTGTTTGTTTTTTTTGTTATAACCGAAGATACGCCACTTCAACTAGCTTTTCATTCCTGGCCGTTACCTATACGATTGCCACAGGGTGAGAAAAACACCTATGTATATCGTCACCCTTGGCTCAGAGAGATACGAGAGCTCCCCCTTTAACCGGCCGGCTATAATGTAAATTTTTATTAAACAAGCAAGGTTCGACTTTTCAACGACACAAGAAACGCTTGATGATCCCAATATTCATAATATGCCACTAATCATTAATATACATTACATTCTAAAAATCGGAAAAACTATTGTTATGCTCAACATCAAGGATGCTATAACATCCCCATTTTCCCACAATTGGCACTACATTTTTCATTGAGTGTATCGTTTACGAGAACTCTTGATTTAATAAAAACTCTTTCACACTCATACAACCGTGTACCCTTGGAGTTTTCTTCCTCCCTACTATATTCTAGTACAGAGGCATGTTGGGTTGAATCCTCATAGTCTTCTCTCACAGAACAAGACACCCGTTTATCAGTTTATTCTAATTACTATTCTAAAATACATAAGCACACACTCATTCAGTTTTTTGTATATACTGGATATAAAATACATCTAATTATAATTGCAAGTAGAATTAGCATTATTTCATTGCACTTAGAGATTAAGAAATACTCTAGAGACAAAGTTCGACCACCACCAATCCGACCCACCAAATATAATTGTTAAATAATAGTACATGCGAAAAGGAAACAATAATTAAATCTTTACAAAAAGTCGTATGCATTGTCCTAACATCCCTTCTGGAAAACCTTTGTTTGATACTCTCTGTTTGTTATGTTACTTCATACGTTTGCAGTATGATCTCTACAAACACAAGTGTATACTTATTTACATCTTAATAAGATGATTGATTATTAACTTTTTCGTCCCACTCGAAAATTATTTCACTCATATGGGAGGACGTCAACCATGCGCCGGTAAGGGCTGCAAAATTTTAGGCTGTGCTCGCACTGCAGGGCCTTTGAGCAGGGGGATCTTTTCGTGCGACCACTGCTGTGACACGGGACGCTCGGTTTTCCGCGTTAATCCGAATGACCCGCAGCTTAGTGTGCCCTTCTTACGACACGCATGGACTGCTGAGCCTATTCTAACCCTGGATTCCCACGGGAAAAAAAAATCAACTCACTCACTATTAAATGAAGCAATATTTGGTTTTCATTAAAAAATTCTTGTGAAACATCGTGTAATTGACATGATAAGTCTTCTTCGTTGATAGTGTATGATGGGATTCAAAAAGTGCGGAGATTTAACATGTGTGTCGGAATACGTGAATCAATAGGAACATATGCTGCATATATTGAATATATTAAAATGTGGAATAAAATACTCTGTATAGGACTTAAAGAATGCAAAAATGAGACATGCCCTTGTGGGTTGATACTCGTGAACCGTTAAGGCCTGTGGGTCTTTGTTATCGACATAAACAAATTTGTCTATTTTAGACTAGAATGTAAAGGTAAATAACGAAAGTGATCATCTCCGTAAGTGCTAAGATAGAATACAAAAACAAAGTTGGGCAATCCACGGACCCTGGACAACACAAATGGATCAGGATGCCTAGGAGAGTAATTTCACAAATGGCAATCTCATATACAAGTATTTCAAATCTTTCATTAAATTTCTCATTGGTTAGGATTATCTTTCATTCTGGTAACTTGAACAAGAACTGAATTCTGAGAAGAAAACAAATTAATAATTATATGACCTTTTGTTGCCCATGTATGAACTCTTAATCATGATGAAGTAATTTTTCAAATGAAATAGAGTGGGCAGCGACACATTCTTCCCTGGTAAGACTACCATAAGTTTCCTTCGAATTACCTACCTAAGGGCACGCAAGTTAAGGAACTCTTAGCCCATCACTTATCCTCTAGCCTCATGTCTTGGGTAGGACGACATTGGAACTGGATGATTCCAGAAGAATTTAGTGTCCCCGCTTCCATTGTGTTTTACGCGTCTGTTCTACCTTCGAACCTTACCTGGATCCGGTTAGATATAGGTCCTCAGCATCCCCTTGATGTCGTCTAAGACCGTGAATGGGCGTCACATTCGGATGAACCGGGAAAAACACCGAGCCCCTGTGTCACAGCAAGGTGTTGGCAACGATAAAGAATCCTCCCTGCTCAAAGCTGAGCGCCGAGCTAGCCTAAATTTGCAGCCTTCACGGCATGTGTACGTCTCCTATGAGTGAAAATATTCTCGGTGAACGTAGAAAAATAACATTAATCATATCAATCGAATTACTAGCTTGGTAAGTAGCTTCCATGGCTAAACACTGCTGCATCTACCTGCTCAACGGCTGGTGGGGTCACATTGGAATTGGACTCCAGAAGGAATTAGTTCCCTCTCTCATGTGTTGTTAGCGTTGTTCTAAAGTCTCGATTAACCTTACTAATGGCACCAGTTTAAGACACTTTACCCAATCATTATCCTCTAGCTCGATGGCCTGGGAGTGACATATGAACTGGATTCCAAGAGATTTAGTACCCCAAATCCATTATGTAGTTCTATCCTCCAAGGATGTTGTGTTCAACTTACCAAAAAAACATGTGAATCCTTTAAAAACGATATGAATGATGATAATTATGTATTCTTGTTTTACGTCCATCGACAATATTCACTGCATTGGATTACATGACCGGGAGGCTGCAATTTTTTTAGTCTATTGCTCGGCTCTCAGGCCTTTGAGCAGGGAGGGATCTATTTCCGTGCCACCACCTGCTTTGGAACACGGACCCTCGGTTTTCGTCACATCCGAGATGACCACATTCGCGCCTACCCCTCCCCCCCCCCCCCCCCCCCCCCCATCACTTCCCACTTTTTTGTGCAGAAAAATTCAGAAAAAACACATGGGTGTTTTAATTATACGCAACAATCCATATTAAAGCAAGCGGTAATCTTATCGCATAACTTTGCGTAATTTTTGCTGGAAAACGAGAGAAATGATATTCGGTCTTGCCCCACAGACCGAATATGAATAACCCTCGGTTTCACAGAAATATAATTCTTTGCGGTATTTACAGTATCAACTGAATATTTTCTACAGACATAATACAATTCTAATCCAAATATACTCAATTTTGGCACACAGACACTTAAATTTACGCATTAAAAAGAATCTGATTTTTCGGTGATGCAGTATCCACCATTTTAGACGGTAAAGACTCATCAGATGCGCTGGAAGCGCATTGATGAGTTGTACCGCTAAATCTCTGTGATTAACCTGCATATCACCCAAAAATAAAGTATTATTCTTATCATTTATTGTATATATTACAACAGACAAAATATTCACTTAGACATCGTATATCTCTGTTGCCTTTACATCCCCTCAACCTCCCATCGTTATCAAAAATCACCCATTCTTAAAAGGTGTTTAAACCAACGAGAATCGGCGCTAGTGATCACGAATAAAATTAATAACTCGCATTAAACTCGCACGAAATTATATTTCGCAGAGCATGACATTTTGCTACATGAAGTAATGATACTCAGTATCTATCCTGTCTTGTACATATTATATTTATGTTCTGTTAATTATTTCATTGTATCATATTTGTTTTATATACTTTATCCTATAAACTGTATGGTTCTTGTCAATAAAACAATCATACTCTCTATCTTGGATTTTTGGTATTTTTCTTGTTGAAGTTATGATACGAAATGTGCGAGTAAACCGCGGCTTCTTACAAAACAACAATCCATCAGAAATTCAACGTACAAGGCACAGCTACAAATGTTGCTTTCTCTCATCTCTCTCCAATCTCAAATAGCAGAATGCATGATGATGACTCCATTTCCAAATAGAAAGACAAAATGTCTGGTTTCATAATAATTATCTTATTTGGCATATTGTAGTTTATATATCCTGAGTTTTACTTTTCTACCTACTGCGGACATCCTAATTTTCTCGAATCGTTAGGGGTGGGGTGGTGTTCAGTCTGTTTAACTATAAACCTTAAATTAATACTAGGTATAGTAGTTATCTGCATTTGTACTGTGCTTAGCTCCAAACTACTATCTGCAAAGTAAATATTTGCGATATCGTTTGTTATAATGAAAATAAATAACTTTCACATTTTTATAACCTCCTTTATTGAGGGAATTTTAATTAATTTCTGCGAATTGAAAACCTTAATGCATCTAAAAAATATTCAATTTACCAATCAGTAATTTAAATATATGGCTATTACGCCTAATGTGTCCGAATACTTTTAATTAATTGTACCACACCCATGACTCATTGAATCCAGCACAAAGTGTGGATCAGTATGTTTGTGTAATATTTTTAATTAATGGAGCCTAGGGTTCACCCTCATACCTCATCTGATCCACAACAAAAGTCGTTGAACTCAAGAAACTGATCAGTATCGCGTAAGGTAATATTTTAAATTAATTGAGCATTTACTTAGACGAACTGGATAACTTTGGCTGACGAATAATTAAATATATTGCTTAAACATACTGATAGCTTCCTTGTGAAGTCTCATGATTTTACTTTTTCCAGATGAGTGTATGGGATTGACCCTTACTCAAACAATTAATCATATTATCTGAGTGAAGCTGATGAGTTCGTTGAGTCTACGGACTTTTGGCTGTTCATCGATGAGTTATGAGGGTAACATACATAGCTCAAACTTAATTGTCATATTATCTAAAGGCGACAGCTGATGAGTGGTGAGATTCTAACGAACTTTTGGATGGATCCAGATGAGGGTGAAACACACATGCTCAATTAATAAGAATATGCCTAGTGATACTGATAAAGTTCCTTTGCATGGTCAGAATAAATATCACATGCATGTTCACCTCTCATCATTACAGGGGTGGGAGGGGGGGGGAGAAAGGTGTGTGGTTTACTATAGACATATTTTTATTTGACCAATTAAGGGCCCTCAAGGGGCAACATTGAAAATCTAAACTGACATGAATATGTATACACATATATTAAGCAAGAGGAAGAGAAGTGATTATAACAAATCACCACTGTACAACATTCAACAAACTGTTCAAATATCACATATATTAGATTAATTTGAGTATCAATGTTTGTCTTATAATGTTTTTCGCTTAATAAGCTTTTGTACAGGTTTAAATTATAGAAGTTCTTCAGAGCCAAATGTAAATATATTTTTGTTCATCAAAAATTCATTAATTGTAGAAAATTTTGTACAAAGATTTCTAAGACTATACATAAAAAATTTCTTTCAATAAAAATTTTGTCCACATTCATCAAAAAATGAATTCATCTCCTAATAATCCCGAGTTGCATTTATTACATATTCATTTTAAGAAAAAAAGATTTAAAGGATCATATCAAAATATTACCCACTGAATGTAAAGATTATCAGTGGTTAAAATTTGACAAAAAATACTTCCACCTACAATCAGACTTATACTTGTGTGCTTTGTATTTTCCCCCTGCAAACTCATCATATACTAAGCATTTACATTATGACATTCTTGAATTAATTGGAAAAGATCTTTTGAATTACAAAGAAAAAGGTGATGTCATGATATGTGGTGATTTTAATGCTCGAACTGCCACAGAGTTAGATGTTATAACGGACGACTCTTCTAAATACCTTCCTTTGTTTGATTCATATAAGATAGACAATACCACCAGAGTAAGACAGAATCATGATACTGTATTAGATGCAAGAGGGAGGGATTTGCTTGAATTTTGTATAGAGAATCAATTGCGCATTATGAATGGAAGGTGCATGGGAGATATTTTTGGAAATTTTACATGTTTCAATCCTTTAGGTCAGAGTACAGTAGACTATTTACTAGCATCTGAGAATATTACAAATCAAATACTGTATTTTAAAGTGTCTGACTTCATCCCCATCCTTTCAGACTGTCATTGTAAGATATCATGGGAAATATTAGCTAATTTCCAGCACTCATTTCCTCCAAAATCAGAGGACGTAATGCATAAAGCCCCTATCAATTATACCTGGACAGAACAGTCCGATATAAGATTTCAAGAAGTTCTCAATTCACCTGAATTTCAAGGAAAAATTGATAATTTCCTGAACAATTCAGATACAAATACAAAGGATAAAATACCTGGGGTAATTTCTAAATTTGAGAATATAATTTTATCAGCAGCTGATTTGTCTCTAAAAAAGCCAAAATATAAGGCTAAAAATAACAAAAATAAAAACAAAAAATGGTTTGATAATGACCTTGGTAAAATGCGAGCAAAAGTTGTTGCAGAGGGTAAACTTTATTGTAAATTCCCCAAGGACCCAGTCATCAGAGGACATTATTATAAGTTATACAGGGAGTACAATAAACTAAGGAAAATAAAATATAGGAAGTTTAGAAGTGATATTATCAATAAACTAGACTCTCTACGCATAAATGACCCCAATCAATACTGGAAACTAGTAAACGATTTAAGAGCAGAAAAAATAGACTCCGCTAACAATCCAGTTGAACCTAACAAATGGATAAATCATTTTAAATCTTTACATACTACATTTGATAAAAATTTTGAAAACAGATTAAAAAAATTAGACTCTTTACTAATAGAAAAACTGAAATCATACAACATCTTTAATAAGCTAGACAACAGAATAACTGTAAAAGAAATTTCAACGGCCATTGCTTCATTGAAATGTAAAAAAGCAAAAGGACTAGATCTGATATCCAATGAAATGCTGAAAAGTGGGCATACAATAATATTACCCTGTTTACTGAAATTATTTAACTTATGCTTTTCATATGGTCATTACCCAGAGAAATGGGCAAAAGGATATATTACCCCTATCTTTAAATCAAATGATCCCTGTGATCCAAATAATTACCGTGGAATAACTATAACAAGTAATCTTGGTAAACTCTTTAATAATATTTTAAATACCAGATTAGATAACTTTTTAAGGGAGAACAATTTAATACACCCCTGTCAGGCAGGATTCACAAAACATGCCAGAACTTCAGATCATTGTTTTATTGTTAAATGTCTTATAGATAAATATTGTAACACAAAAGAAGGAAGACTATATGCCTGTTTTGTGGATTTCCACAAGGCATTTGACAGTGTTGTTCATAATGGTTTAAAATTGAAACTACTGCAATACAATGTTGGAAATAAATTTTATAACATTGTAAATGATATGTACATGAAAAGTGAAACATGTGTCAAATATGGAAATCTCCTTACTTCTTCATTTCCTATCAAATTAGGTGTACGTCAGGGAGATAACTTG
Organism: Ostrea lurida; assembly: GCA_903981925.1. Lineage (NCBI taxonomy): Eukaryota > Metazoa > Mollusca > Bivalvia > Ostreida > Ostreidae > Ostrea > Ostrea lurida. The sequence goes on from CAJDSM010019051.1 coordinate 18,194, forward strand.
AGTCCAACTTTATTTAAAATATTTATAAATGATTTGCCATCATATTTACAAGGCTGTATATATTCTGTCATGTTACACTCAAAAAGTATTGACTGTTTGATGTATGCAGATGATATAGTATTTTTTTCATCAACACCTGAAGGACTACAGCAAAAGCTAAATTCTTTAGAAAAGTATTGTGATGATTGGGGTATGAAAGTAAATTCTAATAAAACAAAAATTATTATATTTAACAAAGCTGGGAGAATAATCAAACATAAATTTCACTACAAAAATTTCAATATTGAATGTGTATCTAGTTATAAATACCTAGGCATCTATTTCACAGCCTCAGGGACTTTCTCTATGGCAAAAAATGAGTTATACAAAAAGGGACTTAAAGCTTTTTTCAAGTTACGAAAAGACTTTCTTAGCTTAAATCCTGGGATATCCACCAGCCTTAATGTCTTTGATCACACAATTAAGCCTATATTACTTTACGGCTCAGAAATATGGGGAATATTTAATGTTAATAATTCAAAAATAAAGCAATCTAATCAATATTGATGCAACTATGCTATAAAAACTTTACAGGAGAAAATTTACACATCAAGTTCTGTAAAACTATACTAGGTTTGAATAGGAAAAGTACGAACCATGCCTCTCTTTCAGAATTAGGTAGATATCCTTTGCATTATGGCTCAAATAAGGGTCACCGAATGATTTCCTCCCTCGAGTTATACAGGGACTTGCTTATGAACAAATTTGCAGAGGGCAACAAGATGAAGGGGGCGGAGCAGAAGAGAACTGCTGCTGGTCTAGGCGTCGAGGTAACAGTACTTGTGAAAAGCTATGAGGAACCCAACGAAAGCATTAAAATTGGGAGAAATGTCGGGAGCTTCAAAGTCAAACCCTCGCACAAATCCTAGTTCAATCTCTTTTTCATGTTTTGTGGCAATTCTAAACTCAGCCTGAGACTGACAGATCAGCATTCCCCCGACATGTCCCGTCGAGCCATCCAATGGCAACATTGAGAGCATCTCATGATGCAGCTGCTCTCTGTCTGCTGCAGTGAAATGGTTGCCGCTTTTGGCAGACACAATGAGCGTGGCTCTGTTTTTTTCTTCATCGTATACCATAACATCCACAACAGGAGTATGCTTTGAGCCATCATGAGGTTCACTGCTGTCAGAGCCTGAGGAGTCTTCGTCAATACTTGCAGCTCTCGGTCTAAGCTCCATGTTAGACTTTTCTGGCGATTTTTTCCGGCTAGAGTTTGCTGGAACGTACTCGTAAATCATTTTTATTTGCCGCATCTGGGCATTTGGTGTTGCCCCCCCTCCAACGTTCCAGACTATTAGATCTAATTCTCCTTCCATCTGAAGGTATTTCTTCAAGAGGGAATCGATAAAATTCCTCCCTGATGCATTTGTGAACCCTTCCAGAAAAGCTTTCTGTAGAAAATACTGTACCAGGCTGTTCTTGAGAACTGCAAAAGAAAAAAACAGTACATCATCATGAAACTTTGTCTGAACCTAGTCTTGTCTTGCACCGATGATAAATGCATAAATAAATGGATGTTTCAGATATAGGCAGGAAAAATTATGATGTTTTGATTGATTGACTGATGCTTTTATTTCAGATTCATGGTCCATATAAAATAAGACACTAAGGGCTCACGGCGGGTGTGACCGGTCAGCAGAGGATGCTTACTCCTCCATGGCACCTGATCCTACCTTCGCTTTTGTCGGAGGTCCGTGTTGCCCTACACTCGATTTTGTATATGTTTTTTGGATTATGATTACGTTTGACACAATGTTAACTTCGCCTTTTTGTACATATAATCAGAGATTATTGGTTATCGAATCCCTTCTCTGGTCAAGTGTGTCATGTGTATGACGGGTACCATTATATATGAACATACATGTAAATTATTAGCAAAAGGTAGTTTCTAGTTATCTCCTCCCTTCGTCCTTCAGGGATTCGATAAACTAGATATTTTTTGACAGATATGAGAGACATATTAACATTGGGCAGCTCTAGCTCAATCACATTTAGACAGATCAACATACATTAAACTATACTGCAATGCATACAAGCCAAGCATTCAAGCAGAACATAATTAGAGATCAAGTAAAACAATGTGATGTATACCTCTATACGTGGTGGGGATTTTGATCCATCCTGGCTTTGCTTGGGTCGGGTCGAATCTTATGGTCTTAAACGCTTCATCCAGTATTCCTGTGTCAGGATTCTCAATTGGTAATTGCAGATCACATTTGGGTTTGTGCTTTACTCGTATTTCATCTTCTTATGGTCATATTGAATGAACATGACGGACTGTATACACTGCGGTACCGCGAGGGGATGCTCACGAGCCAACAGCAGCTTACCTTAAATCCTGATCCTAGTCTCTTGCTAACAATTTCGGTAGCAAAAACTACAGGTGTTCAAGGATTTGTTAATTGCAAAACTCATTGTATGCCAGGAAGATGCAGCTGCAAGGGACATAAAATGTTATGCAACTCCCGCTGCCACCTTGGTATCACATGCCAAAAGTCTAGATAATTTTATTGACTGCTAAGCAATTGGGTGATTTGGGATATTTTGATGAGTTTATAGATATGAGTTTCAGGATGGCTCTTCATAATTTCTCTTATAAATCTTGACCAACGTTAATAAGTAAATTTAATTGTCATATGTCCACATTAGGCAGCCTTATTCACTTTGGGCAAAACGGTGCTGCATAATGTGAACATTAAGCAATTATTTGCCTAAAGTTGACAGAAATTAACATTTATAGGCAAACCATTTTGCACAATGTGCACATTAGGCAAACTTTTGCCTAATGTTCACATTAGGCAATTGTTCACATTGAGCGTAACATATACATCAGACATCTAATAGTATATATACCGATATTTATGTCAATAGATAAGTAAATTAATGTCGCCAGTATGAGATTTGGAGAGAGAAAAAGAGGTAGTGACAGATAGAGAGAGAGTGCATACTAGGTGGATTAAAATTCAGAAACTGTCGTAAGCCAACCCGCCTAGGCCTGACATACAAGTTAAGATCATTTATGACCTGAAGTAGTTTGACGACGAAGTCTTATCCAAATCATATTTGTTCTTCTGTCATCAGTATGTTCACTTTAGAATCTAATTAAACAAATCTACACTCGGTGTGCACTGGCGTAGTCAGAGGGAGGGGGGGGGGGGGGCAGCGGGGGACAATGCCCCCCCCCCCCAGCTTTTTGAAAGTGGAAGAAGAGTATGTCCCCCACTTTTTCAAACGCAAAAACCAATATTTCATTGCGTTACAAAATGATTTTAGTTGATAAAATGTCGATGGCTTCAGACCCCACTGCTTTGACAATATATATGGTTTAACTCAAGCTACGCTTATGCCTTTGGAAAATAAAAAGGTCACATTGTTTCTTTTTATAGGAATCACTATGTTAGACGTATGTCCCCTCTCCCCTATCTAATGTTTGGAATCTTTTTAATGAAAGTTTGCAAGCATAGTGTGGATCCAGAGGGGCAGGACACGTGGAGCGAACTATTGTACATGGTAAAGTAATTAAAAGACTGGCTTTTGAACCCCCAACCCCTAGGAATTTTAGTTTGTAAGATCGAAAAGGAGATTATTGAAAGTGACCCCCCCCCCCCCCCCCCCCCGAAGTAAAGAATAAAGATACAGTAATTATTTTTTTTGGTTTTTTTTTTTTTTTTACTTGTCAAGATTTTTCTTTGCAGCTGTGTCCCCCCTTCAAATTTGTGACTGCACCACTGGTGTGTAATCAATGTTGTACAAATGTGGGTTCAGCGCCCCTCCTACTGCTTGAACTACTGGCTTTGGATGGTACTAATGTATCCTATCACCTCTACCAAAAATTAAGCACCTCCAAACCGGTACATGATACGCCCGCATATATTATGGACACTGGGGCTTACTAAAATTCCTGGAATATTGCACAACAAATCTAAGTCAAAGGGTTATAAATCATTCAAAACAAATGGGAACAATTCCACGTGTAATATGCACATCTATACACATGTTATCATTGTACAAAGAGAGTTTCATTAAATTATCCTAATGAGTTTAGAAGGAGTTTAGAAGATCATGTATTTTACATAGGAAAACCTACGTCCAAGGGTCTTAACTCCTTTAGAAAACATTGCACAGAATTCCCATTGTAATATGCACACCTTCACATTGTGAAATTTCTCTACACCAAGTTTCATAAAAATCCCCAAAGACCTTTAGGAGTAGTGAAGACAAAGTTAAAGGGACATGTACAGGCGGACAGACAGACGAATGACAGCGGTATATAGCATATTTATGTGGGAGTATAATAAATCAATCTGCTAAGAAACTTAGGGGGTCATTTTTCTACGAGGGTAATTATTTTTCAGGTACGACACGCAAAATAATGACCCCTGGGTCTTCTTTCTACAGAATTGTCCACTTTTTCTACAGCTAGGGGGTCGCTTTTCGACGTCGAAAAATGACCCCCGGTCACTATTCTATGGGGGTCAATATCTGCCTTTACACCGGATCCAGATGAGGTATGGGGGTGAACCCATGGCTCAAATTAATTGAAAATATTACTTTAGCAAGACTGATCAGTTTCCTTGAGTAACATGAACTTTTGGCTGGATCCAGATGAGGTATGGGGGTGGAACCATGGCTCAAATCTGTTGTGGAATAAATCTGAGCGTAAGTATAATTGAGTTTTCGTTGAGTTCTACGGCCCTTTGGCTGGATCCAGAGGGTGAACCCATTCATACCTCATTTAGATTCAGTTAAAAGTACATAGAACTCAGCGAAGCTCCTCAGTGTTTTTATGATAATATTTTCAATTTATTTGAGCCATGGGTTCACCTTCATACCTCAATTGGATCCAGTTAAAAGTCCGTGGGTCATAGGTTCACCCTCACACCTCATCTGGATTAATTCAAAAAGTCCGTAGAACTCAGCTAAACTCATCAGCTTGGCATATAATATTGTCAATAAATTTGAGCTATGGGTTCACCGTCATACCTCATCTGGATCCGGCCAAAAGTCCGTGGGACTCAATGAAACTCATTAGTATCGCTAGGGTAATATTTTCAATTAATTTGAGCCATGGGTTCACCCTCCTACCTCATCGGGATCCAGTCATATAAACATGATAAACAACAATGAGTTAACATAACCTTACAATAACAATTAATGGGCTTATCCTTTCAGTTTCACATCTGAAATCTAGTGAGTCATCATATGAATTTTTGCATTACTGAAATACATTTGTTGCGACATATCGTCATATTAGCATCTGAACATGCAGTTATCATGGTATTCCTGTCCTTAGAATCAAATTTGGTCAAGAAAGAACGAGGCATTTTAGAAATGAAAAATTCAAATATGGTTGGATTTCCAGTTTGTTTAAATTTTGTGAAATTATCAGTTGACTGTAGAATGATAACTTTCCATTGCCCTTTTCTTTGATATTTTCCAAATCTCTGAAAACTATATTCTCAAAATACTTTTTCAAATTATTTTCAAAATCTTTTACAGGTATTGTATTGTTTGAACCAATAATATCATCTAGTATTTTTTGTATGCAGTGTTGCCAACAAGTTTTTCCATTCTCTGCAAGATTTTCGTCTTCTATATATGCATGTTGTAATAGCAAGATAGGGTCCACTTTATCTATTTTTCTGTAATCTGTAATACCATATCTATACAGTAATTTATATATTCTGAAAATAATGGGAAGAGCACCAAACTCTATTCTAACAGCATGTAACTTTATCATTTTTTTTTAGGGTGAAAAAAAAAATGCCTCCTAAGTCGAAAAAAGCCGAACACATCCGTGTCACAGATGAAATACTTGTTCTGGACGAGCCTTCTTTATACATGGCAAAATGGCGCACTGGGCTGGTGAATGTCGTCCTACGGTCTGAAAACCAGAATGGGTATACTGTGAGTAAGCCAAACTCAACTAGATTGTGGGTAGTTACAGAACTCTTTAAGAACCCGAATGCCAATTTGGTCTCCACAAAACCTCAACAAAAGCCTTGAAACGCCTTCGAAAGACGAAAAGAAGTAAGCTTAGGGTCATCTACACAAATCCAAAAAAAAATTATTTCAAATTCAAATTGTTGTGTAGGATGTTTTGAAAAAACTGCAAATTATTTTGAATTTATATTGTATTCCATTCTAACTTTTTCATACATGTATTTATGATTGAACTTCATGAGTAGAAGATGATCCCGCTGCCACCAAGGATGATGCCGGGCACCAGCGAAACATCAAGGAGTAGATTGATGCCTGCCACCAAGGCTGATGAAGGATGATGATGATGCCGAGGCTACCAGCAGAGCTTCAGGAGTAGATGATGCTGCCACCAAGGCTGATGATGATGATGCCGAGCTACCAGCAAACTTCAGGAGTAGATGATGCTGCCACCAAGGCTGAGATGAGATGATGATATGCGAGGCTACCGCAAGAACTTCAGATAGATGATGCACCACCAAGGCTGATGATGATGATGCCGAGGATACCAGCAAAACTTCAGGAGTAGATGATGCTGCCACCAAGGCTGATGAGGATGATGATACCGAGGCTACCAGCAGAACTTCAGGAGTAGATGACGCTGCCAACAAGCAATGATCAATACCCAAACCAATCTTTTTTGCTCAAAAGTATACGTTTATACTACAATAGATTAAATTTGTTCTAAAGTCTTATATTTACATTTGCAAATATGTTTCCTTATATGAACCTATAGAATAGCAAAAACGTTCAATTCTGTATGAACTTTTTCACGACATCACAATGATCATAGCACGCACTTATCGATTGTCGCTTGGATTATTGTAAATATAAAATCTCGGTTATTTTAAAGGGACTGACCCACGATTTTCTCCAAACTTAGATTTTCTTTTTATATGACTGAAACGAACTCTATTTACCTTTGTTACGTCACAACATTTACCTATTAATGACTGTTTAGGTGGGTACTATGCTCTCATGACTTTTCTTGCGTTAAACTCAGTGTGGCTAGGGTAATATTTTTAATTAATTTGAGCCATGGGTTCACCCTCACACCTCATCTGGATCCAGTAAAAAGTTCGTATAACTAAGCCAAACTCATCAGCTTCACGCAGATAATATTTTTAATTACTTTGAGCCATGGGTTCACCCTCATACCTCATCTGCATCTAGCCAAAAGTCTGTAGAACTCTGTGAAAGTCCTCATTATCGCAAGGGCAGTATTTTCAATTAATTTGAGCCATGGGTTCAATGTCATACCTTATCTGAACCCAGCCAAAAGTCTGTAGAACTCTACGAAACTCCTCAGTATCGCTGGTGTAATATTATCATCTGAATGTAAAGCAAATACCAATTTTGATGCACCAGATGCGCATTTCGACTACTAAAGTCTCGTCAGTGGTACTTAGGCCGGAAAAAAGTTGGAAGTCCAAAAATAGTTGGAAAGAGCCGAAAATACCAAATACTGTGCCATGAAATTGAGCCAAATCCGTCGAAGGATAGATCTATGCATGAGGGAGATAATCCTTCGTTTCTAAATGAATTTATGAAATTTACTTGTTGAGTTTTATGGACTTTTGGCTGGATTCAGATGAGGTATGAGGGTGAACCCATGGTTCAAATTCATCAAAAATATTACCTTAGCGATACAGATCAGTTTTCTTGAGTTCCATGGACTTTTGGCCGGATCCAGATGATGTATGGGGGTGAATCCATGGCTCAAATTAATTGAAAATATTACTTTAGCAAGACTGATCAGTTTCCTTGAGTAACATGAACTTTTGGCTGGATCCAGATGAGGTATGGGGGTGAACCCATGGCTCAAATTTGTTGGTAATGATATCTGAGCGTAGCTAATGAGTTTCGTCGAGTTCTACGGACTTTGGCTGGATCCAGATGAGGGTGAACCCATTCATACCTCATTTAGATTCAGTTAAAAGTACATAGAACTCAGCGAAGCTCCTGGTGTTTCTATGATAATATTTTCAATTAATTTGAGCCATGGGTTCACCTTCATACCTCAATTGGATCCAGTTAAAAGTCCGTGGGTGCACATATTGAAATGAATTTTGGTGTACAGATTTATCGTAAGAATATCTAGGTCAAGATCTATTTTGGGTACGATCGAGCCATTTTTGACAGTTATGGCCCTTGGACTTTGAAAAATTCCAGTAATTTGCAGTTTCCTTCCATTTTCTTTGCACTGGATGCACATATTGAAATGAATTTTGGTGTACAGATTTATCGTAAGAATATTTAGGCCAAGTAGTATTTTGGGTACGATCGAGCCATTTTTGACAGAGTTATGACCCTTGGACTTTGAAAAATTTCAGTAATTTTCAGTTTCCATTCATGCCTAAAATAAAGGATTGTGCACCCTATAATGCATGTCCAAGGGGGGCATAAATGTTTCACAAACATCTCTTGTTTTTATACATATTACTATAACATATATACTCACATTCACTCATACAGAGAGGTTGCCTTTACACGTATCAAATAATTTTGCTTTTGGAGAGAGAGAAACAGGATTCTGAATCTATTTCATGTATTTTTGCAAGAGTTATGCCCCTGGAACTTCAACCATATAGCAGTATAGGTTGAACAATCTTGTCAAATAAATCAAGTTGACACTTAATTTAAGAAGTCATAGAGAGAAAAAAGATTAGGTTGGGATTTTTTTGGACAAAATTCGGACCCCCCCCCCCTGGAAAAAAATCCTGGATCCGCGCCTGAATTAGGATATAATGTAAATCAGCTATGGGTACACCCCCATACCTCATCTGGATCCAGCACAACCCCCATACCTCATCTGGATCTAGCACAAAGTCCATGAAACTCAAGGAAACTAATTAGTATCGCCAAGGTAATGGCGTGACATTTTGACGTCACAATCAAATATACACGAAGGCGTAATATTTAGATATGTTTACGTTTGATACTTTGTTACTTCGCCATTTTATATTTGATTGTTACGTCACAAGATTTCGGAGTTGCGCGGTAGTTTTAAAATCTTCAGTCCCATACACCCTTAAAGTTCTAGTTGCGGAGGGGATATAGCATCGCTGCTGTGCGGATGTGTGTCCGGAACATTGTGAACAAGATAGGAGGAAGGGTATTTCTCAGAGAATCATTAAACCTTCCACAAATGTT
>CAJDSM010019056.1:0-12638 GCA_903981925.1 Ostrea lurida
TATGATTGTCAATTGATAAGACATCGTCTATTTCCCTATAAGTAAGGATGAAGGACACGGCAAGTTTTTTTTGTTTGTTTTGTTTTTTATCCCGTAACAGTTTCTGAACAAATTCTGCTTTGTATGAATTTAGAAATAAGTCTGCCAATAAGGGGGCACAATTAGTCCCCATAGGAATACCAACAGGTTGTGGAGCGACAATGGTGCACCGAAGATACCATAATGATCATTTATAAAGAAACCCAAGCAATGCTCTTAATAATCGTACTATAAGTATGTCTGGGCAATCAGAGGTGGTTTCTGACAAAAATAATGTATCTTGTTCCCAATGACCAGAAACTTGTATTTTCGGGTGCCCAGTTTCTTAGAAAGAGCAACTATCAGTAAATCGGAAAAGCTAGAGGATTAGTTTAATCTATCGTGAAGGAATTGTTGCAACAAGTGTGGAGAAATATACGTTTTGATGCATGCAATTTTAGAAAAATAGTCGTGACTTGAAGTTTTCTATAGGCTCTTTAAAGTTTTGAAATCCATATCCTTGATTGCACCGGCTTCTGGAATATGTAGGGGAATAGTATCTGTCTTTTGTTCCACTTTATCTGTGTTTTGTGTCACTTATTGATTTTCTTTAACTGGCTGCTCCTTCACCAATTTTTTGCTTTTTCCATCAGTGACATTTAATTATCAGAAATGACTGCTATAATGTTCAAGTTTATCGGAGATTGAACCAATGTTGCCTATTTGCAAACATAATATAATCCGCTACGCGGATTATATAGTTCGCAAATAGGCAACATCAGTTCAATCTCCGATAAACTAGCTTAAACATTATAACAGTCATTTCTTATCTAAACTGTAATGTCAATGAAGTACATGCTTTACAGCTCTCTTCATTTCCCATCTGTTCCATACCAGTGAAAATCAGCTTAGTTTTCACACCTAATAGCTTCCTAGTTTCTTCTGAGAGATTAAACTGACAGATAATTAAAAGTAAAGTTTTATACAATGTATTTGATTCCGTAGAAAACTTCTGTTAAATAGCATATTTTCTTTACAAGATAATGTCATGTTTGAAAGTTTCAGCATCTTTTTTGTGAATGATATATGATATATAGATGATGGTCCATGCATATTGCATGTAATTCTATGTGAAGTATACTGAGCCTCCATGCACATTGTCCTTGGTAAGCTTAATGATTTGAGTTGCAGTTTTCTTGTTTTAATCTGGTAAATTAACTTATGAGCAAGCGAGATACTTCTCTAATAATGTTTTTGGGTAACGTTTAATAGCATTCGTCTTTTTATAAGAATTATGGCTGTCTTTCTTACCTTTTTAAACGCTAATTGAAATAGTTGGCAAACTGAATTACACTTTAAATGCAATATCAAGGAGAACTAAAGTGAATTATTACCACTTAGTTATTTTTGTACCATTATTATGTGACCAGCTTTGTATATGCTTCTTTCTGTTGCTCATATTGTAAATATTTATCAATGTCCTTCTATATTCGCTATACATTGTAACACATTAAACTGCTGAAATAACCTATTTATAGTCTTGGTTTCACGAAGTCAGGCAACAGTAGTATTTTCAAATATCTATAATTGACATAATGCGAATTCGGATAACGTTCATAGCAAGGATATTGCATGGGGAATATCATATACTGATTACACATAATTGAAATGTCCTTATAGAAAAAATTGATAAAAACGAACATTTTAGAAAATAATGACAGAAAAATTCTTCAAGGTTAATCTTCGAAAATTCTTTTTTTACGTGTTCAAATCATTGATTTCCATATCACTTTCTGGATGCACATATGGACGGAATACTTTACTTTCATTAATTCGAAGCAGTCATATTACATTGATATATTTTCAAGCCTCTATATATAGAGCTAAGTAATTACTGTCTTATTAAGAAAATAGTCATAGCTTAAGAGGACTTCCCAAATTTAAACCCCCGATCCAATTTATTGATTACGTAGAGATTTCAAATTCAGTCGGTGTCAACTTTGTAGATCGAAAACAACGCGACAAAGATTTCTTTTGTAGTGCAGAATGACTATATATGTGATACCATTTTCGGTCTAGCGATTGACTCCGCATTTTCGTCAAAAGATATTTTGATTTTAGACGACCACTTTATTGAATTCAGTCGAATCTAATTCAGGTGTTATTTTTTTTTTATGATACGATCCATATAGTTGGATATTATATCAAAATTAAGGATTATCTCCCTCAGACATAGCTCTGATTCTTCGAAGTATTTGGCTCCAGTCTTCGGCACTACATTGTTCACTTTTATAAGTTTTACTTTCATGTTTCGGATTTCCAATATTTCGGTTTGAGCATCACTGAAGAGACATGATTTGTCGAAATGCGCATCTGGTGCATCAAAATTGGTACCGTATATGATTTATATAATGGTTTTGAAATTATTTAGTTGAAAGGAATGTTTTTATCTTTTTAACCAAAAAAATGATGTTAATCCCCATGATTATTTCTATTGCAGGTAAAATGCAACTGTGCTGATTCCATTTTGAAGCCAAAGTATACTAAAGTTATCGAATTCGTAAAATTGGTTTAAAACGACAATTTCTATCTATCTGATCTTAAGTAGCGATATTCATCATGACTTCTAACTATTTACATGTACAAATTCTATACAATTTCCAATAAGTTTCATTTTGTGTGCTAGATTTTGATACTGATTATTTGACACCTTATCAATAAAGGTAAGCTCACGCTGTATGATGGGCGTTATGGATAGAACATATGTAAAATAAATCATATACGATACCAATTTGGATGCACCAGATGCGCATTTCGACAAATTATGTCTCTTCAGTGATGCTGAAACCAAAATGTGGAAATCCGAAACATGAAAGTAAAACTTTATAAAAGTGAACAATGTAGTGCCAAAGACTGGAACCAAATACTCAGAAGGATCAGAGCTATGCCTGAAGGAGATGATCCTTAATTTTGATATGAATTTCTAATTTACAACAGCAATTGAATATAAATCATATACGGTACCAATTTTTATGCACCAGATGCGCATTTCGACAATTATCCGTATTTCAAGCTTAATGTTCAATTCCTATATTATCGTCAGCTAGGTGATTTTAAACTATTTCAAATTATTTGATTGCTATTCGTCTTTTAAATTTGATGTCTCATAGAGTAGTCTTTAACAATGTCATATTATAATCGTTACAAGTTAATTTATCTATATTGTTTACTATATTTCAAATACTCATAATTTCCGATAGTACGAAATACATTACATGTATGTAGTTGATGATTAAGAAATAGATATATAGCAGACATGTATTTCCAAATAACATTTTAAAAAGGAAATGGATGCACTGTACAAACTTTCTAAAACTTAATTGTTACACTGAGCGATTCGTTTGAATGATAAATACTGATTTCATTTGTATCATTTGGTTACACATGTTTAAATTTATGTTGGATATGAATGGTGTAAAAGTATCTATCTCATATCTCCCTATTTCTAATTTTGCATTTTGTTCCTTAAAATTCTTTCACAAGAATAAAATGTGTTCCCATGAAATGAAATGTATCACCATAAAATAAAATTGGTTTGAAATAAATAAGTCGTCGTTCCTGCGAAATAAAATTTGTTTCCACGATTTTCGTTGAAATTGAAGCATGCTACATGTACGTAAAGGCAAATATAACAAACAGTGATCAATCTCTTGTCCCAAATAGAAAACAAAACAATAGTTGGGTACATGTAAACTTTGACCTCTGGACGCACAAGAGGTGGGACCAGGTACCAAGGAACAAGCATCCCCTGTTGATCAAACACACCTGCAGTGAGTCCATTGTCAAATCAGGTAAAAGGAGCAATCCATAGTCAAATCAGACTAGTCAATTCAGTGTTAGTCAAGTGGCTTAACAATTGTATTCTTTGATATTACATTCCATTATACAATAGGTCGTTCATCCACTTGCAACAACCTCAATTTCGGACAATTTTGAATAAAAACGACGATTCCATTAAAAAGACAACAAATTCCTCAAGGCAGAACGTTGACACGAGTTTTCATTTCATTGATTACGCCAACTATCTTAATTTAAAATAATATAGACTGAATATATTATTTCCTGTATAAATTGCAGTATGAATTGGCGATGTAAACAATGTGTTAAACGTAATCATAGTCCCAAAAAACATATTACACAATATCGAGCGCAGGGCAACACGGACATCTGACAAAAGCTAAAGCTGGATCAGTTGCCATGGAGGAGTTAGCACCCTCTGCTAGATTACATTGATCTAATTTCAAGTCTTTATATATAGAACTAGCTAATTACTGTTTGATGAAGATTTTTATAGTTAAAAACGATTTCCCAAATTTAAATCCCCTCGTTCTTTGTATTAATTTCTTATAGATATTTTAGGTTTACAGATAAGACAACGTGACCTTAGTTTTGTTGAAACTACAAAATGACTATATGATTATGTGATACCATTTTTCGGTAGAGATAGATAGCGACTACTTATACATGGAATGAAATACTAAAATCGCATTTATAAAAAAGATGATTTGCATTATTTTTTTTGCTAGGGGGGGGGGGGGCTTTTTTTTGGGTGGGGGGGGTGTTCGTCGAAGGTAAGGTTTCAGTTGTTGTAAGGGGAAAATGGATGTAAATTTCCCTGCTTATTTATGATTACAGGTAAATACCAACTGAACTGATTTCATGATTACATGTCATTTTTTTCACCTAGGTTAATGAATTCATCAAATTGCTCCAAAATACTCCAAGCAATTTGACTAAAGATGAAATTCTTCAAAATCACCTTTCTGTTTTAATACTTTCAATATATTTTGAGATCAATTTGAATTACCATACCTTTACTGCATTCCGAAATTACATAAGAATCCTTACAAACAATGTCACGGGGTCTCACACAAGAAACTCAGTGTTGGTTCATTAATTGTTTATTACATGTATACAAACAAAAAGGCGAAGTTAACAATGTGTCAAACGTAATCATAATCCAAATAACATATACAAAATCGAGTGTAGGGCAACACGGACCTCCGACAAAAGGGAAGGTAGGATCAGGTGCCATGGAGGAGTAAGCATCCTCTGCTGACCGGTCACACCCGCCGTGAGCCCTTAGTCGAAATAAAGTAAACGGGATTACCCGTAGTCAAATCTAGTAGGAAAATGACAGTCTAACAAAGGGTATGAAACAAATCAGAAAAGGAAAGTTGACGATTGCAAAGTTGAAGTCAAAACGGCTTAACAATGTAGTCAAGATACCGAAAATGGGGTTCCAAAATGTTTCATTTTTCGAATTGAAAGTGGGTGGTAAATTTCAAGGTTCTTTTTTAATTACAGGTAAAATGGAGCTGTGTTGGTGTTGTATGAAATCAAGATATTATAATCACAATTAGTTTGATTACCACGGTTGTTTAAACTATTAAAAAACTGTTTCAAAACGAACTTTGTTATTAATCTTATCTCAGCGAAATATTGCATGGCTTTCATATGTATACGATTTTGTACCAAAGCAGGCTTATATATAGTGCAAATTCCAATATATCTAGCTATTTGATGTTGATGTTGGCTTTATGGCAATTTCTGGATACAGACAAGACTTCCAATGAAATTAAACTAATTTAAATGACCATTATGAACAGAAATTGTATGAAAAGGCACGAAGCTTAATGCTTTTTTGTTCAATCTAACTACTGTAGCCTGTTGGGTGATATTAAATGGGATTGCTCTTCGTCTCGAAATAAAATAAGTTCATAGAGCTGGTTTGGTCATCTTAATAGTTCCCTAAAGTAAATATGTGTAAATTATTTACAAGTATACAGCTGATAGCTGATAGATACATGTATATATCCTATGTAAAAAATTTAACAATATCTAAATACAAACTTTCTGTGTCTAATTTCTTATACCAAGTAATTTGTCTAAATGATCACGTTTTCGTTATTAATTGTCGTTGTCTATATTCTCATTGATTACTTCATATTTCGTTACACATTTGTAGAATTTACATTACGTACATATTATCTTAGTCGTGTCTTTATCTTTCTCTCATTTGTACCACAGTGAATTGCTGTTGATGTCCGATATTTCATTGGAAGGAAAATGAATCAAATACCGAGGATATCAGAAGTGGTGTACGTTCGATTGAGTCAAATAGTGGGAACGCCCACCCAGGTAATCATCAGGAGAAATGTGACTGATATTGCGAATTTCATTAGTATTCCATATCATAACATTGAAGGATATTCTGAGATTTATAGTGGAAGTGTTGCAGAAGGAATATTTTTGAAAGACTCAGACATTGACCAAATGGCGTGGCCCTTTGATCACCACGTCCTCTGTGACCTTAACCAAGCCGATGATTACAACACAGACAGATGTACCCTTATTCTGATGGAGTGTGCCGAGGATCACCCTGGATTTGTTACGTTACAGCTCCTACTCCTTCAAACAATGTGCGTGTTCAACGATCTTCCCTTGACATAAATGGCGCAACGTATATACTAAGTGCATGGTTTAGAAATAACTTTGTGCCTACTAACGAAAACATTACACATCATGGACCCAATGCAACTATAACAAATATTTTAACCGGAGAATTCGATATTGTGTTTTGTTTTAAATGTGAATTATGGCCGCCTATTGCCAATTCGTTTTTTCTGAGATCTCAATGTAGGAATTGGCCTTCCAACCATGTTTTACGTGATATAACCAATGCTGGTTGTCATGTTGTACCAAAAGGACGGAAACGAACCCAGCAGGAACATCTCGAATGGATGATTTCATTTTCTGTCGCAGAGAAGAAACTTGTTTCTTCTATGAATCATACACAGTTCTTGTGTTATGGATTGTTGAAATTGTTTGTAAAAGAGGTTGTCAATGAAGTAGATTCAAATGGAGAACCACTGCTTTGTTCATATTTCATGAAAACCATCTTATTTTGGGTTAACCAAAACAATACTCTCATAGAATGGAATCCGTCATGTCTTTTGCATGGTTTTTGGCTGTGTTTCAAGTATTTGCTGTCATGTGTATATCATGGTTGTCTTCCAAATTTTTTCATTCCTGAGAACAACATGTTTATCACCAAGATATATGGACATTCACAATTGGTACTTTACGAACATCTCTATGAAATGTACAACAAAGGTATTGCATGTTTATTACACTGTCCCTCAGTCAGGGACTACTTTATGCAGGCGATATGTCACAGACAATACGTAGTTAGTACAACGGAAACAGATATCGTTTGACAGCTTGAAATTGATGCAGGACTTTTTATGGAATCAATTAGATCTGAAGGTGTTGCTCCGTTTTGTCGTAACCTAAAAAATTGTTTGGGTGTGTATTCCATGCTTAAGCATTTAGATGCAGCAGGTTTAGACAACCGTCAGCGTGTTGTGGTTAGGAAGTTTATCTCAGTATTATTGAGAATAGTGTCATTCCTATTATATGATGCATGTATTTCGGGTCAACTCACAAACAAGTATAGTCTAAGAATAGTGTATACTTGTTTACACATCCTAAAGGTTAGCACAAAATTAGGATGTGTATCCGATATGATTTATGTTTGCATATTTCTCTACAAAATCGGATATATTGAAAAAGCTATATCTTACTTAGAGATGACTAAAGGGAATCTAGCACAACCATACGTAATGCATAATGGCAAAGTGACTCTGCATAGTTATATGGAGGCTGTGGGAGCAAGGTCAGTATCTGAGAAATTGGGGAGAGCGTTTGCATGTAACATATGTATAAACTTGGATCAAATGTTGATAAAAGAATTAGAATTAGAGTACAGGATGTCACCTATTAAACTGTTATGCATACCTCCATTAGTCTTCCCACTTATGTTACTAATTTTATGTTACCGTGGTAACGCACACAAACAACAGGAAATTCTTTACGAGTTGTACATCCTCCTACACCATGATAACGGTCGGTACGTTCCTGTAGCGTTCAGAGACATATCATGGCAGATTCTTGGAATCTGTCAGCAGATCTGCGGGGACCATCAGGGGGCGCTTCTATCGTACCTGGAGTCTCTCAGACAGATAGCTTATCATGGAATACAAGTGGCTACCCTAATAAGAATACATAATGCTTTAGAATATATTTCATAACATGCATAGTAAATGTTACAGAGACAATAGCGATGTAGATATGCAAGTGTAGTATATTTATAGATACTTTGTATGAACTGTTATTTTCACACCAGGCCCCAAGACCATAAACTGAGAATAGACTTAAGTCAAAATGTTGATTTCTTATATCTTCAGATTTAGACCACAGATGTTTAAAACCATTACAGGATTTCAAACAGAAATCAAATGCAAACATACATTAAAAATTTCATTTGTTTATGAAAATTAATTCTCAAGTTAGCTGGATTTGAAATTTAGACTTAAGTCTATTCTCAGATTATGGTCTTGAGGCCTGGTTTCTAACATGCAAACATTTCACACTCATTAGAGTGCAAAACATCAAAGTGTAGAATTTTTTTTAAAATCTTTTATTTAAAGTGTAGAATTATGATTCTGTATTTCATTCATGATCTTTAACAATAAAATCTACTGGATCTTTCAGATGTGTTTTATACCCATTGTTTGGTCTTTGTGTAGAATATTGATAGAGTTAAGGGAGGGTTTATCAAAGTAATTTTTTTAATGAATGATCTCAAGATACAAATATCTCCTTTTCGTTTCTGTTGAAGATACAACTGTCAATATAGTGAGAAATGATCCGAGATTAAGGTTGTCATGATACAGGGGGTTAAAAAGGATCAGGTGCCTAAGAGAGGCAAGTGTCCCCTGTCGAGCGGTCACATTGTCAGGTAAACGGGGTAATCCGTAGTCAAAATCAGTTTTAAAAAAGACTCGATAATTGCGTGATCAGGTAAATGGAGTAATTTGTAGTCAAACTTAGTGTATGAAATCGGTTTACCAATTGGTCTGAAACACAGCAGATGACGTATAATGTTAAGCAATCACCACAGTAGTCCAGGCGATTTGTGCAGATTTTTGGCGGAATTGCTCAAAAGGTGATAAAAGCATGAAATTTGGCATGGTGGTAGCTTAGATCATTACAAACATTTTCAGAAGTGGACCCAACTCGAAAATCCAAAATGGCGGGAATGGCGGCCATTTTGAAAAACGCGTATATACCAAAATGATAAAAAGTCATATTTTAATGATTTAAACTTTTTAAAGTGATTTTATCAGTTAAGAAAGAAAATACTGGTAATTTTAACAACATCCGATGGATATTTTCACATCACACATCATTTTTGACGAAAAAAAATCAATGGTGGTCATTTAGAAAATCCTTGAAATCTAAGATAAAAATACACTTTGCATCATAAACAGGTGTAATGATCATAAAGGTCAGTTTAATATCAATAAGATTAAAGATGATTAAGCATTTACTCTCTGTCACAATTTTCAACAATTTTGGTGCTATTTTAACACATTTACATTTTCCAAGACAAGTCAAAACCATTATTGCTTTTGATCATTGATTTTGGTCACTTAAGCACTACCGACTAGGGATAGCGGTCATCAGGCTACTTGTGTTTCGATAGGGTCTCAGGTGGCATGTGAGACTCCACGTACTCTTAGGTGGGAGATGTTACGGTAGGTACCCTGGAGTAAGGGTGAGTTCAGAACAACCTATGCCCTGTAGGTTTTATATCCTACCTGTCAACTCTTTCCATAGTGTGACGTCATGTCTTTGGAGTTTAGGGTGTTGATCTCCTAGATGTCGGGTTTGCCCAAAGTTTGAAAGACTCAGTATCCTGAATGCATTATTGAAGGATTGGGGAAGCTGAAAATTTCCAGTTAGAAACTTCAATTGATGACAATGTAACCTATGTTGTGCAACATTAAGATGGATAACCATTATCAATTTCGAGAGACAAAGTTGAACAGATAGATACAGAACTGTAGGTCACATAAGGACATTATTTGAGAATGTTTTGATGAACCGAGTGATTGGAATGCGTCAAGTGGAGTGGTGCGAAAGTGAATGGCTGCTACATAAGACTCTGTGTTGAATGCGAAGGGCGAATGAGGCTGTCAATATCGAGAGAGGATATTGCAATACTACGATTGATGATTATGTTTGAGTGTTAATCAAAAGCCAAAGTGTTTTCGAGAAATCAGGACATTAGTGGCCTATCACAGAATTGACACCTTAGACTCAAGCTCAAGGAAAATAACTACTTTTTCAAACTTTCGGTAACAAAGTAGATTAATATTTGTCAATTTCTTTGATGCAACAAGAGATTGTACACAACAAGATTATTCACCAGTAATTGAAGGACTGTAGATGGTGTACAGGTTATTATTGATGACATCATCCGTGCACATGACATCTCAAAAAGAACGAATATCTTAGTACTAGATACGAACTACTTAAAGAACGTTGAGCGAAAAGAGTCTCAATCACTTATAGTCTCAAAATTGATGTCAATTCACACATGGCTCACGTATCCTTTTATGGGCAAAACAATTGAAACTATCTTAGCAAGCACCAGGTAGTTGTGAACGACAAAAAAGTCAAGGCTATGTTTGAAAGAGACACCATCTATATGCTGCAGAAATCAGGACTTTTTGGGACTTGTTACGCTATCAGAATTACGATTATACGATACGTAATGCTTAAGCAAAGATAGAGAATCTGCATAAGACGATGTATGAGAAAAGCGGAGTGAAATTGCACGATGGATACGAGGAAACAAGGTAATGATTTTGAAGAGAAACTGAAAAGAGAGTAATGTGCTACAAAAAACGTGTACGCGTTACGCTATGGATGACGGCTCATTATAAGGTTCGTATTGTTCAGTCCCTCAATTATAATAGCGTCTAAAATTATCAAGAAAATAGTCAAATAATGCAAGCAGATCTTTCAAGATTCGCGGTGTCCTTTATTTCGAGTTCGTCAGGATATAGAAATGAACATATTGGTGAAAAGTATAGATTGTTAATTGATAACTCGAATCTATTAATATACCTATATGTAACAATGTAGTTTTTGAACAAATCTTTGTATGAATATAAAAATAAGGCTGCATAAGGGGGCACACATTAGTACCCATAGGAATAACCAACAGAGTTATTGGATAGACGCAAGTCTTCCAAAGGATTAATCAATGTTATCTGTAAGAAACCCAAACCTGCTCTTAATATCCTATTGAGAGTACTTTGTGGGCCAATATAAGGGGTAATCATAGCTATAGCCGATCCATGATATTCGTGAATATGCTAAATCTGTTGCAATCATATGTGGTGCAATATCTATTTGAACAGGGTATTTGAAAATAGAAAAGATATCCTGCAGATGCATACTACATATAATTCGACGGTGACAAATATGGGTAGAGTACAAATCCGCTAAGCAATTTCTGAAAAGCTTCCTAAATTCAATTAAAGACAATTTCGCAAACATTGTTGTGGTGACGAACATGGGTTCACAACTGTTGAACCATAACGAAAAAAATCGAAGCAAAAATATGAGATAACTAAACACGGTAAAAAACCTATTAGTTGCCAAATGATTCATAAGCACTAAGAATGATTCTTCCTGCATACACTTCTAATGTGATGGTCATAAGCCGTAACAAATTCCGATGCCTTAAGGGAAAGTGTTATGCGGTCGGTATTACTGAAATGCTATCCTAAAAAAATATTTAAGAATTATAGCATGAACAAATCTATGTCGCATTTAGGCATGTTCGTCTACTTAATATGTAAAGGCAAAGATAACGAACAGTGATCAATCTCGTAAGTCCCAATATAATACAAAAAACAGAGTTGGGCAAACAACGGATCCCTGGACACACCTGAGGTGGGATCAGTGTCTGGGAGAGTAAGCATTCACTGTGACCGGTCACACCCGCTCGTGAGCATAGTCTTGATCATTAATAACGAACAATCCGTAGTCAAATCACGTGTGTGAAAACGGCTCCTAAACAATGGTTATGGAACCACTAGACAGCATTGACTCAATATATTCATAATATGGTAAACTAAATTGTTATAACGACCATAAAATTTACGAAATGCTGCCTTTAAACGTGACTGTTGAAACCCCATAGTGAGAAGTCACCTGTCTTTGCTTTGGGGGTGATACTAGGTCGGGTTTGCACACCAACTCCTCTCAGAGTTTAAGAAATAGAATTATCGGTGTCATGCTAAAGAAGCATGCATTTGATTCTTCGACACCCACTCAGAGATATGGTGGATCATTCCTGTCTACAGTAGGTTCTACCCATTACTTTGGCGGACCTCAGATATCACTGGTAACTGCCCTAGTACACCACGTCGCTCGGCCTGCCCATTCCGAAAGAGATAGGAAGGGGGACGGAGAGATTTTTTTTAGGCCGAGAGAGCAGCAGCACCTGAGTAGTTTCCTCAGTCAGCAGCTGTCCTAACCGTATGCCCCAGCTTACCCCACACGGACAGCGCCACCGGTAAGCACCTATGTTTCTATGACGCGTAAGTCTAGATAGAAGGATTTGAATGAAGATGACAAGGCAAGTGGGAAATCGTTCTTTATGGAATTTGTAAGGCTGGTCCACAGTCACCAGTGTA
>CAJDSM010019056.1:13138-24062 GCA_903981925.1 Ostrea lurida
AATAGACTGAATGATAATTTGTAATCGCAAACATTATAGCAACCGTAGAATTTGCGAAATGAATGATTTTAAACGAGATTTTTTATAACCCTGCAACATCAACTTTTTGGTTAGTAATTGGCCTCGCTTTAAAAAAAAAATCATCATACGCATGGCATGCCCTTGCGTATCGAATCAACTGAGAGACATACACACCTTAAGCAGGTGATAGTGGTACATTATTACATAGAAAAGGGACCTTTAGTATTTCCGAACCCGATGTTTATTCGAATTAACCTAATAATATATAATACAAATTGGGGGAGTGGATCTCCTATACTAAGGATAGTATCATCCCCATTTTTCACAGTAAGGAAAGTGACCCCTAAACCCACCCTATAAATTCAGCACCCTAAATAGTTTGGGGATAAACATAAGGTAGAGTTGGAAATGCCCGGTTGCCAAAGTGAGCATGTTCTATGCCCACTCTTTCAGAGTCTCACTACTTGACTGGGTGGCCGACTGCAAGCTAAGCTGGTGAGCTATGTCTGGTGTTGAAGATCTCGTCGAATTATCCCAAATTTTCTCCAAGACTGAGGTTGGGTGAGATCTCCAGTAGCAGCGTGTAATAGTCACTGGCGGATCCCTCCAGAGAGAAGAATAAGTGATCATGTTGCTCATCTTCCGTACACTGGTGACTGTGGACCAGCCTTACAAATTCCTAAAGAAACGATTTCCCACTTGCCTTGTCATCTTCATTCAAATCCTTTCTATCTAGACTTACGCGTCATAGAAACATAGGTGCTTACCGGTGGCGCTGTCCGTGTGGGGTAAGCTGGGGCATACGGTTAGGACAGCTGCTGACTGAGGAAACTACTCAGGTGCTGCTGCTCTCTCGGCCTAAAAAAATCTCTCCGTCCCCCTTCCTATCTCTTTCGGAATGGGCAGGCCGAGCGACGTGGTGTACTAGGGCAGTTACCAGTGATATCTGAGGTCCGCCAAAGTAATGGGTAGAACCTACTGTAGACAGGAATGATCCACCATATCTCTGAGTGGGTGTCGAAGAATCAAATGCATGCTTCTTTAGCATGACACCGATAATTCTATTTCTTAAACTCTGAGAGGAGTTGGTGTGCAAACCCGACCTAGTATCACCCCCAAAGCAAAGACAGGTGACTTCTCACTATGGGGTTTCAACAGTCACGTTTAAAGGCAGCATTTCGTAAATTTTATGGTCGTATAACAATTTAGTTTACCAATATGACCTGTCATTGAGCCAAATGTTGTCTGGTGTGTTTCATGACCATGTTAGGCCGTTATTCACCACACTGATTTGACACGGATTGTTCCATTTACATGATCAAGACTATGAACTCATGGCGGGTGTGACCGGTCAACAGTGAATGCTTACTCCTCCCAGGCAACTGATCCCACCTCAGGTGTGTCCAGGGATCCGTGTTTGCCCAACTCTTGTTTTTGTATTCTATTTGGGACTTACGAGATTGATCACTGTTCGTTATCTTTGCCTTTACATGAGGTAGGAAACACCTACAGGGCATAGGGATGTTCTGAACTCACCCTTACTCCAGGGTACCTACCGTAACATCTCCCACCTAAGAAGTACGTGGAGTCTCACATGCACCTGAGACCCTATCGAAACACAAGTAGCCTGATGACCGCTATCCCTAGTCGGTAGTGCTTAAGTGACCAAAATCAATGATCAAAAGCAATAATGGTTTTGACTTGTCTTGGAAAATGTAAATGTGTTAAAATAGCACCAAAATTGTTGAAAATTGTGACAGAGAGTAAATGCTTAATCATCTTTAATCTTATTGAATATTAAACTGACCTTTATGATCATTACACCTGTTTATGATGCAAAGTGTATTTTTATCTTAGATTTCAAGGATTTCTAAATGACCACCATTGATTTTTTTTTCGTCAAAAATGATGTGTGATGTGAAAATATCCATCGGATGTTTTAAATTACCAGTATTTTCTTTCTTAACTGATAAAATCAACTTTAAAAAGTTAAATCATTAAAATATGACTTTTTATTCATTTTGGTAATACGCGTTTTTTCAAAATGGCCGCCATTCCCGCCCATTTTGGATTTTCGAGTTGGGTCCACTTCTGAAAATGTTTGTAATGACTAAGCTACCACCATGCCAAATTTCATGCTTTTATCACCTTTTGAGCAATTCCGCCAAAAATCTGCACAAATCGCCTGGACCTACTGTGGTGATTGCTTAACATTATACGTCATCTGCTGTGTTTCAGACCAATTGGTAAACCGATTTCATACACTAAGTTTGACTACAAAATTACTCCATTTACCTGATCACGCAATTATCGAGTCTTTTTTAAAACTGATTTTGACTACGGATTACCCCGTTTACCTGACAATGTTGACCGCTCGACAGGGGACACTTGCCTCTCTTAGGCACCTGATCCTTTTTAACCCCTGTATCATGACAACCTTAATCTCGGATCATTTCTCACTATATTGACAGTTGTATCTTCAACAGAAACGAAAAGGAGATATTTGTATCTTGAGATCATCATTAAAAAAATTACTTTGATAAACCCTCCCTTAACTCTATCAATATTCTACACACAAGACCAAACAATGGGTATAAAACACATCTGAAAGATCCAGTAGATTTTATTGTTAAAGATCATGAATGAAATACAGAATCATAATTCTACACTTTAAATAAAAGATTTTAAAAAAAAATTCTACACTTTGATGTTTTGCACTCTAATGAGTGTGAAATGTTTGCATGTTAGAAACCAGGCCTCAAGACCATAATCTGAGAATAGACTTAAGTCTAAATTTCAAATCCAGCTAACTTGAGAATTAATTTTCATAAACAAATGAATTTTTAATGTATGTTTGCATTTGATTTCTGTTTGAAATCCTGTAATGGTTTTAAACATCTGTGGTCTAAATCTGAAGATATAAGAAATCAACATTTTGACTTAAGTCTATTCTCAGTTTATGGTCTTGGGGCCTGGTGTGAAAATAACAGTTCATACAAAGTATCTATAAATATACTACACTTGCATATCTACATCGCTATTGTCTCTGTAACATTTACTATGCATGTTATGAAATATTCTAAAGCATTATGTATTCTTATTAGGGTAGCCACTTGTATTCCATGATAAGCTATCTGTCTGAGAGACTCCAGGTACGATAGAAGCGCCCCCTGATGGTCCCCGCAGATCTGCTGACAGATTCCAAGAATCTGCCATGATATGTCTCTGAACGCTACAGGAACGTACCGACCGTATCATGGTGTAGGAGGATGTACAACTCGTAAAGAATTTCCTGTTGTTTGTGTGCGTTACCACGGTAACATAAAATTAGTACATAAGTGGGAAGACTAATGGAGGTATGCATAACAGTTTAATAGGTGACATCCTGTACTCTAATTCTAATTCTTTTATCAACATTTGATCCAAGTTTATACATATGTTACATGCAAACGCTCTCCCCAATTTCTCAGATACTGACCTTGCTCCCACAGCCTCCATATAACTATGCAGAGTCACTTTGCCATTATGCATTACGTATGGTTGTGCTAGATTCCCTTTAGTCATCTCTAAGTAAGATATAGCTTTTTCAATATATCCGATTTTGTAGAGAAATATGCAAACATAAATCATATCGGATACACATCCTAATTTTTGCTAACCTTTAGGATGTGTAAACAAGTATACACTATTCTTAGACTATACTTGTTTGTGAGTTGACCCGAAATACATGCATCATATAATAGGAATGACACTATTCTCAATAATACTGAGATAAACTTCCTAACCACAACACGCTGACGGTTGTCTAAACCTGCTGCATCTAAATGCTTAAGCATGGAATACACACCCAAACAATTTTTTAGGTTACGACAAAACGGAGCAACACCTTCAGATCTAATTGATTTCCATAAAAAGTCCTGCATCAATTTCAAGCTGTCAAACGATATCTGTTTCCGTTGTACTAACTACGTATTGTTCTGTGACATATCGCCTGCATAAAGTAGTCCCTGACTGAGGGACAGTGTAATAAACATGCAATACCTTTGTTGTACATTTCATAGAGATGTTCGTAAAGTACCAAATTGTGAATGTCCATATATCTTGGTGATAAACATGTTGTTCTCAGGAATAAAAATTTGGAAGACACCATGATATACACATGACAGCAAATACTTGAAACCAGCCAAAAACCATGCAAAAGACAGACGGATTCCATTCTATGAGAGTATTGTTTTGGTTAACCCAAAATAAGATGGTTTTCATGAAATATGAACAAAGCAGTGGTTCTCCATTTGAATCTACTTCATTGACAACCTCTTTTACAAACAATTTCAACAATCCATAACACAAGAACTGTGTATGATTCATAGAAGAAACAAGTTTCTTCTCTGCGACAGAAAATGAAATCATCCATTCGAGATGTTCCTGCTGGGTTCGTTTCCGTCCTTTTGGTACAACATGACAACCAGCATTGGTTATATCACGTAAAACATGGTTGGAAGGCCAATTCCTACATTGAGATCTCAGAAAAAACGAAATTGGCAATAGGCGGCCATAATTCACATTTAAAACAAAACACAATTCGAATTCTCCGGTTAAAAATATTTGTTATAGTTTGCATTGGGTCCATGATGTGTAATGTTTTCGTTAGTAGGCACAAAGTTATTTCTAAACCATGCACTTAGTATATACGTTGCGCCATTTATGTCAAGGGAAGATCGTTGAACACGCACATTGTTTGAAGGAGTAGGAGCTGTAACGTAACAAATCCAGGGTGATCCTCGGCACACTCCATCAGAATAAGGGTACATCTGTCTGTGTTGTAATCATCGGCTTGGTTAAGGTCACAGAGGACGTGGTGATCAAAGGGCCACGCCATTTGGTCAATGTCTGCCCAGCGGTTCCAGGGATGGCTCTGGTAGGGATCCATTGGGCGACACCCCGGGGAAACGTATGAGGTTTTAGCTAGTAATCATTTTTTAAATGGGGAAAGCACGTGCTCACACACCCTCCCCTCCCAGGTTACGCGCTTGCTCAGTGGGATGTAGGATCCCAGTGAAAATGAATGATGCTTTAATATCTCGTGAGAATATTGATATACCACAGTGAGAATAAATTTCATTTCATTGACTCATATTCAGGATTATGATTCGCAAATGCTATGGCTTGATGCCACGGCAATGTTCTTTTACATGACTAGATTGTTATAACATTTGTTCAAAAATACATTAGATTCATGAGATGTTCTTTCAAAAGAAGTGTTGTTTGTGTTTCTAATTGGTTTCACCCTTCATAAGTTTTTGGAGAATAGTATCAAAACTTGGAGGTGTTAAACAGGATTACAGCAGTTTTACTTATTTCTTTTCTTAGATAATTCCGCTACTTCTTTCAAGGTGTATCCAAAATGACATAGAGTCCAAGGGTGTACGGGTACATGTCCAATTTGTGATTTTAACATATAGCCTATGTTGGCAAATGTTTACTGACCGTGGCGGTCCGGGTTAGAATAAGTGTCGTCTAGCATTTTGATTGATGGTTGATTATTTATTGTTTTACGTCCCAACGAGCAATTATTTCACTTGAAATTTGGAGACGTCACCAATGCCACGTGAAGGGCCCTTACAAAACAATTAGCCTAGATGCTCGGCACTCGGGTCTTTCAGCAGGGAGGATCTTTACGTGCCCACCTGCTGTGACACGGGACCTCGGTTTTCCGGTCATCTATCCGAATGCCGTCCCTTCAGTCGCCTCTTCGACACGCAAGGGGATTGCTGGGACCTATTCTAACCCGGATCCCCACGGTTCGTGTATTATAGCGTTTGACTTAAAGTACATGTTTAAGGGTGGAAAATGCAGCAGCACGAGTGCTGATTTAGTACATTGATTATGGCATTCGGGAAAGCAGACAGACTTCCTCACCTATAAGTAAAGCCCGTCCTCCCAGATTTTGACCTACACTTATGGCGTTCGATATCCTGAAACGTTGTGACGTTTCAAATCCGAAAGAAGTGACTAAAAACATAGATGTGATCTAGACATCACGATATTTTGCAAATATCAACTCTAAAAAAAAACAAATTGTAGTATCAGATTATAAGTTATCGAAGCTACAGCACTTTGAAATCATTTTGACCTTTGTAGCCCTTTATAAATTTATTTATTTTTTCTGGAAGAACGAATTATAAAACTAGTATCCACTGATTGGTGCGCTACACAAACATATGAGATGCGAATTCAACAGCGGTAATGATACATGTACCAGTTAAATGAAAAAAAAGGAATTATTTTGTACTTATCGGTATCCAATGTGTTTGTAAACATTCGTGCATAACTTTTTGTAATTTTCTAGTATGATCTTTAATTTCGCCACCTATTTTCGGACACATGACAAGATTTTACCAATATCTTAGACATTTGTCTTTAAGGAGCCGTTTACACACGTGCTGTTGCTGACTTGCATGTTAAA
Organism: Ostrea lurida; assembly: GCA_903981925.1. Lineage (NCBI taxonomy): Eukaryota > Metazoa > Mollusca > Bivalvia > Ostreida > Ostreidae > Ostrea > Ostrea lurida. The sequence goes on from CAJDSM010019056.1 coordinate 19,626, forward strand.
ACTCGCGTGTATAAATATTGATAAACAAAACACTTTGGAAAACGTGTGTCAGACATTGGAAGTCAGAATGTGTTCTAATCGATGCTGTGTATTTCTGACCGTGTGAATGTTGTCAAACAATTGTCTGTCAGAGGGAAAAACATACCATCTTACATGAAAATTACGTTATGAAATGCATGTCACAGCTCAAATTGTTTAAACAACCGTGATAATTCCAATGTTTTCATCTTTGTCCTCTATAAGAGACCATCCAAAATACGACCCTACATAAAATAGACAAAAACATTAGTTATGATTTCCGTAATTTGATTCCGGTAGCAAATGTGAAACATTGCCTTGTATTGGCCCGATAAACACGCGTATTCAAAGTGCACATGTATTATACCACAGGGGTTAACACGTTTGTGGTTATTTGTTTCGTTGTTTTTAGACCGAGTTGCAACTATTGTTTTATGATAGCGGCACGGGCGGGAGGGTTGTCAACAATTATATTTCCGGACAAGAACTCAAAAAGTTTACATCTGATTCATGAACTTTGGATTGTGAGAGAGAACCCTATAGATTTTCGGGAAAATGTGGCAAGGTCAAAGGGTGACCAGAAAATTACGAAAAAAATCTATAAATATGGAGTTTTCCGGGCAATAACTCGAAAAGTTTACCTTCGATTCAACTGAAACTTGAGGATGTTATTGAATAGGACAGTGAGGAGAATCTTTATAGATCAATTTTCGTGAAATCCGTTAAAGTATCAATAGTCACAGGGATAATAATTATAAACTTCAACAAAAATTGAGAAAATGGGTTTTCCGGATGATAGATTGATTGATTAAATATGTTGTTTTACGTAACCTCTTGAGAATATTTTACTTGTATAGAGACCGTCAGCACGCCGGTGCAAGGGCTTGCGCAAAATTTAGGCTGTGCTCGGCATTCATGGCCTTTGAGGCAGAGAGGGATCTTTATCGTGCCACACCTGCCGGTGACACGGGCCTCGGTTTTGTGGTCTCATCCGAAGAATTGATTGTTGTTATTGTTTTATGTCCCCACCGAAATAGGAAATCCGAAGGACAGTCCTCTTTTCGAAAAGCAATGGGTGCTGCTCAGGACCTATCTAACCCGTGTAAATCCCTACGGAACAATAACTCTAAAGTAACTTTGGAATTTTACTCGTCAAGTGAGGGAGAATCTAATAATTTTCGGACAATCGTCAAAGCCCCACCCCCCCTCTGGCTCATGGTTACTTTAAGGGACGAATTAAGGTCACTATTCATATTCTTTTCTGAAAAACAATTTTTAGTAATAACCATTTAATAATCTTTAAAAAGTGTTTTAGTTTTTTACTAAATCTGTATAATTTATCAAAATATAGTAGACCCGCTCGCCTCATGGCTCACCTTGTATGGACGATTTTTTAAAAAGCAAACAAATAATCAATCTATAACTCTCTACTCAAAAACATTTGTTACATTGTTAGCAGTTATAAAACCAAAATGTGTAGTTTTACTAGTTACATGTATCTTAAACCATATTGTGCAAAATATATGCTAGCGGGATCACGGCTTCACCTGTACGGACAATTTAATGTCACTCTCATTAAACTCTTTTACTCCAAAACATTTTCAAAACATGTACATGTACACTAGTCTTACGAAAGTCGCCGAGCTGAGCTCATTTTTGAAAAAAAAAAAATTTAACTCGTATAACGAGTTAATTATCTCTTATAACGAACGTTAATATCTCGTTTATAAAACGAGTTAGTATTCGTTAGGTAATAACGAAATTTAATTATCTCGTTATAATCGAATATGTTATCTCGTTATAACGAGTTAGTGTGTATGAAAACGTTAAGGGTTTTTTTTCTTCTTCAAAATGTAAACAGAAACAATTTGAAAGGCTTGAAGTCCCCAAATTCATGATTTTTTGATGAAACGATTACGTAAGAATTGATTCGTTGTAAAAATTGACTAGAAATGTCCCTTTCAGCTCCTAAGAAATGAAAAAAGCGCGACGAATAATTCTTTTATTCTAACAAAAGTACTAAAATATGTTCATTGTCAAAATATGTACAACATCTTCAAGCTACTCGATCTTTGAGAAATCAACAGAACTAAAATTTGAGAAGGAAATCAAAACTCGTTGAGTAAAGATGTCTAGTTTATGCCCCCCCCCCCCCCGCCCCCCTCTCCACACTTTTCCAGGATGTTTTGAAGTTTAGCCTACGTTAGATATTAAATTTCTCTTATTTTTACCTCAGTATTATGGACAATTGTAAACTCAATTCTTGCATAGGACTGCCGCCCCCACCCACCCTCACTTTGGAAAAACATAGTACATTGTACGCGACTGCTATCAATTCACCAATTAAATGATCAACCATTCATGAGAACATGTATACCATGTAACAGCAGATATTGTCTGCAAAGAAAATTATTACTGCATGTAACTTCGTTTTCAGTGTTATGCCTTCAATTACAAAAACATATGTATCTCTGTTATAAATGGAAATGCGGAGCTGACTAAGACAAGAGCAGTTTTGATTTCTTTCTGTTGACCAATACCAACGACAGAAAGGTATTCAGATATTTATACAGAGATGAGTTAAATATAAACTCACAAAACATCTGAAAGTAATGTTACTGCGGCTTGATTTATTTTACATTTATTTCTACAAAGATAATCACGGAGTCTATAAACTTGGAAAAATCTAGATTAAAAATTTTCAGTTTCTTGTACTTATGATTTTCTTTTATTTCTCCAGAGTACAGTTAATCTATAACTGCTAACACTTGATTTAAAGATTTCAGGAACAATGAGAAGGTCCAATAACCGGTTCCGTTAAGCATACGTCTTTGTAATTATTTAGCTATCTCGTTATAACAAGATAATTATCTCGTTTATTACGAATAACTAACTCGTTATAACGAAGTTAATTTTCTTTTATTTTCAAAAATTGAGCCCAGCCGGCTTTCGTAAGATCTATCTAACTGTATGAAATATTTATTAAGTCACTATTAATTGTTCAATCAAAACATCGTATAAACCATACTGAAAAAATTGTTACCCCCGCGAAACAAGTTTGAGGGTATATTATTAGGACAACACTCTGTCCGTCTGTCTGTCTGTGTAGATTGGCCGGAACCATAACTTCTTGTTCTTTGAGGAAAGCATACCATATTTGGCATTTGGGTGTATCGCTATGAGACGAGTGTCGCCGTATATGATGACCTCTGTATGACCTTCACCTTTGACCTCAAGAAAAAAATATCAAGTTTTTTAACGATGAATTTCGTGTCCGGGCCATAACTTGCTTTGTTCTTTGAGGTAGCATACCAGATTGCATATGGTGTATCACTATGAGACGATGTGTCATGTAAATTCATTACTCTGTAGACCTTGACCTTTGACCTCAAGACCTAAAATATAAAGTATTTTTCAACACAAAATCGTTCCGCCATAACTTCTTTGCCATAGGCATCCTGTATTTGCCACATAGAGTGCAATCCCTTTTTTTTGACTGATTTTTTTCATACCGTTTGTTAGAGTGTCATTTTCGTACTCGATTTGATGACGGGTAACCCCGTTTACCCGTTTACTCTGTTTCGACTACGGGCTCACGGCGGATTACGTTTAACACATTGTTTACTTCACCAATTCATACTGAATGACTGAATATTATTTAACATCACTCTCGAAAATATTTCGTTCAAATGGAGAATTTACCATTGCTAGTGAAGGCTTATGCACAGTGCTTGAACAATGAGGAATTTTTATCATTACAAACAACGCCACAACGGTGCAGTGGTATGTTTTCTGAAAGATAAGGGCTATTTTAGAATATGCTATGGAGATGACGATTACATTTGGGGGACATTCAACAGCAAATACGGTATTGTTATGCTGGAAGCCCACTTTTTCGTTCCGTTGGAAAGATTTTGATTCTTTCGAGTCGAATTTTGTGCAAATTGCATGTAAAATGCGATGGAAAAGGCGATATGAAAATAAAAAATCACGTTAACAGTATATAGTCACTTCTCTGTTAAAAAAAAACAAGTAGCGTAGAGACTAAATGGCCAAAAAAGGTGAGTTTATGTCATCAATTTGAACGTTGTTGACCTACTCATGAAACACGATTAATTGAAGTGTTTGATTTAAGTACAGGTTTCTGAAATTCGTTGACAAATGTGATTGATCAATATATATCTACGACACTCTATGCACTATGAATCGTTTGTATATGTTTTAACAAATCGATTTCAAACTCATTGATACCGCTTCGTAGCACAACCCTCGTGTCACACAGTGACGTTGTATGTGGTGTTTATCTTGCCTCACATGCTGTGACACAGGACCTCTGTTCTTATGGTCTCCTCTGAAGGACCGGCCCTATTTAGTCGCCTCTTAAATTTCAAAACGCCGTAGAAATGTTTGAAAATTAAA
>CAJDSM010019056.1:24087-40340 GCA_903981925.1 Ostrea lurida
CTTAGTGTTTGATTACCGATTGATACGAAAACCACGTGCACCTAGGAGCTTACAATATGACCATCTCCAATTTGGAGAAACAAGCTTATGGTCGTCATGAAAAAACAATTCTGTGTAAAAGAGTTTATTTTCAAACATTTCTACGGGCGTTTTGAAATTTAAGGCGACTAAATTAGGGCCGCGTCTCTTCAGAGGAGATTCTCATAAGAACAGAGGTCCGTGTCACAGCATGTAGGCAAAGATAACACCACATACAAGTCATGTGTGACCACGAAGGGTTGTGCTACGAAGCGTATCAAATGAGTTTGAAATCGATTGTTAAAACATATACAACGATTCATAGTGCATAGAGTGTCGTAGATATATATTGATCAATCACATTTGTCAACGAATTTTCAGAACCTGTACTTAAATCAAAACACTTCAATTAATCGTGTTTCATGAGTAGGTCAACAACGTTCAAAATTGATGACATAAACTCACCTTTTTTGGCCATTTAGTCTCTCCGCTACTTGTTTTTTTTTAACAGAGAAGTGACTATATACTGTAACGTGATTTTTTATTTTCATATCGCCTTTTCCATCGCATTTTACATGCAATTTGCACAAAATTCGACTCGAAAGAATCAAAATCTTTCCAACGGAACGAAAAAGTGGGCTTCCAGCATAACATACCGTATTTGCTGTTGAATGTCCCCAAATGTAATCGTCATCTCCATAGCATATTCTAAAAATAGCCCTTATCTTTCAGAAAACATACCACTGCACCGTTGTGGCGTTGTTTTGTAATGATAAAAATTCCTCATTGTTCAAGCACTGTGCATAAGCCTTCACTAGCAATGGTAAATTCTCCATTTGAACGAAATATTTTCGAGAGTGATGTTAAATAATATTCAGTCATTCAGTATGAATTGGTGAGTAAACAATGTGTTAAACGTAATCCGCCGTGAGCCCGTAGTCGAAACAGAGTAAACGGGTAAACGGGGTTACCGTCATCAAATCGAGTACGGAAAATGACACTCTAACAACGTATGAAAAAATCAGTCAAAATATACTGAATGATAATTTGTAATCGCAAACATTATAGCAACCGTAGATATTGCGAAATGATGATTTTAAACGAATTTTTTTATAACCCTGCAACATCAGATTTTTGGTTAGTAATTGGCCTCGCTTTAAAAAAAAAATCATCATACGCATGGCATGCCCTTGCGTATCGAATCAACTGAGAGAACATACACCACTTAAGCAGTGATATGTGGTACATTATTACATAGAAAAGGGACTAAGTATTCCGAACCCGATGTTTATTCGAATTAACCTTATATATATAATACAATTGGGGGAGTGGATCTCCTATACTAAGGATAGTATCATCCCCATTTTTCACAGTAGAGGAAAGTGACCCCTAAAACCCACCCTATAAATTTCAGCGACCCTAAATAGTTTGGGGATAAACATAAGGTAGAGTTGGAAATGCCCGGAGTTGCCAAAGTGAGCATGTTCTATGCCCACTCTTTCAGAGTCTCACTCTTGACTGGGTGGCCGACTGCAAGCTAAGCTGGTGAGCTATGTCTGGTGTTAAGATCTCGTCGAATTATCCCAAATTTTCTCCAAGACTGAGGTTGGGTGAGATTCCAGTAGCAGCGTGTAATAGTCACTGGCGGATCCCTCCAGAGAGAAGAATAAGTGATCATGTTGCCTCATCTTCCGTACACTGGTGACTGTGGACCAGCCTTACAAATTCCTAAAGAAACGATTTCCCCTTTGCCTTGTCATCTTCATTCAAATCCTTCTATCTAGACTTACGCGTCATAGAAACATAGGTGCTTACCGGTGGCGCTGTCCGTGTGGGGGTAAGCTGGGGCATACGGTTAGGACAGCTGCTGACTGAGGAACACTACTCAGGTGCTGCTGCTCTCTCGGCCTAAAAAAAATCTCTCCGTCCCCTTTCCTATCTCTTTCGGAATGGGCAGGCCGAAGGCGACGTGGTTACTAGGCCAGTTACCAGTGATATCTGGAGTCCGCCAAAGTAATGGGTAGAACCTACTGTAGACAGGAATGATCCACCACTATCTCTGAGTGGGTGTCCGAAGAATCAAATGCATGCTTCTTTAGCATGACACCGATATATTCTAGTTTCTTAAACTCTGAGAGGAGTTGGTGTGCAAACCCGACCTTAGTATCACCCCCAAAGCAAAGACAGGTGACTTCTCACTATGGGGTTTCAACAGTCACGTTTAAAGGCAGCATTTTCGTAAATTTTATGGTCGTTATAACAATTTAGTTTACCAATATGACCTGTCATTGAGCCAAATGTTGTCTGGTGTGTTTCATGACCATGTTAGGCCGTTATTCACACACTGATTTGACTGACGGATTGTTCCATTTTACATGATCAAGACTATGAACTCATGCGGGTGTGACCGGTCAACAGTGAACTGCTTACTCCTCCAGGCAACACTGATCCCACCTCAGGTGTGTCCAGGGATCCGTGTTTGCCCAACTCTTGTTTTTGTATTCAATTTGGGACTACGAGATTGATCTACTGTTCGTTATCTTTGCCTTTACATGAGGTAGGATAACACCTACAGGGCAGTAGGGATGTTCTGAAACTCACCCTTACTCCAGGGTACCTACCGTAACATCTCCACCTAAGAGTACGTGGAGTCTCACATGCCACTGAGACCCTATCGACACAAGTAGCCTGATGACCGCTCATCCCTAGTCGGTAGTGCTTAAGTGACCAAAATCAATGATCAAAAGCAATAATGGTTTTGACTTGTCTTGGAAAATGTAAATGTGTTAAAATAGCACCAAAATTGTTGAAAATTGTGACAGAGAGTAAAATGCTTAATCATCTTAATCTTATTGATATTAAACTGACCTTTATGATCATTACACCTGTTTATGATGCAAAGTGTATTTTTATCTTAGATTTCAGGGATTTCTAAATGACCACCATTGATTTTTTTTTCGTCAAAAATGATGTGTGATTTGAAAATATCCATCGGATGTGTTTAAAATTACCAGTATTTTCTTTCTTAACTGATAAAATCACTTTAAAAAGTTTAATTCATTAAAATATGACTTTTGATCATTTTGGTATATACGCGTTTTTCAAAATGGCGCCATTCCCGCCATTTTGGATTTTCGAGTTGGGTCCACTTCTGAAAAGTTTGTAATGCTCTAAGCTACCACCATGCCAAATTTCATGCTTTTATCACCTTTTGAGCAATTCCGCAAAAAATCTGCAGCAAATCGCCTGGACTACTGTGGTGATTGCTTAACATTATACGTCATCTGCTGTGTTTTCAGACCAATTGGTAAACGATTTCATACATCTAAGTTTGACCTACAAAATTACTCCATTTACCTGATCACGCAATCTTGATCGAATTACGAGTCTTTTTTAAAACTTGATTTTGACTACGGATTACCCCGTTTACCTGACAATGTGACCGCTCGACAGGGACACTGCCGCTCTCTTAGGCACCTGATCCTTTTTAACCCTCTGTATCATGACAACCTTAATCTCGGATCATTTTCTACTATATTGACAGTTGTATCTTCAACAGAAAACGAAAAGGAGATATTTGTATCTTGAGATCATTCATTAAAAAAAATTACTTTGATAAACCCTCCCTTAACTCTATCAATATTCTACACAAAGACCAAACAATGGTATAAAACACATCTGAAAGATCCAGTAGATTTTATTGTTAAAGATCATGAATGAAATACAGAATCATAATTCTACACTTTAAATAAGATTTTAAAAAAAATTCTACACTTTGATGTTTTGCACTCTAATGAGTGTGAAATGTTGCATGTTAGAAACCAGGCCTCAAGACCATAATCTGAGAATAGACTTAAGTCTAAATTTCAAATCCACTAACTTGAGAATTAATTTTCATAAACAATGAATTTTTAATGTATGTTTGCATTTGATTTCTGTTTGAAATCCTGTAATGGTTTAAAACATCTGTGGTCTAAATCTGAAGATATAAGAAATCAACATTTTGACTTAAGTCTATTCTCAGTTTATGGTCTTGGGGCCTGGTGTGAAAATAACAGTTCATACAAAGTATCTATAAATATACTACACTTGCATATCTACATCGCTATTGTCTTCTGTAACATTACTCATGGCATGTTATGAAATATATTCTAAAGCATTATGTATTCGTTATTAGGGTAAGCCACTTGTATTCCATGATAAGCTATCTGTCTGAGAGACTCAGGTACGATAGAAGCGCCCCCTGATGGTCCCCGCAGATCTGCTGACAGATTCCAAGAATCTGCCATGATATGCTCTTGAACGCTACCAGAACGTACCGACCGTATCATGGTGTAGGAGGATGTACAACTCGTAAAGAATTTCCTGTTGTTTGTGTGCGTTACCACGGTAACATAAAATTAGTAACATAAGTGGGAAGACTAATGGAGGTATGCATAACAGTTTAATAAGGTGACATCCTGTACTCTAATTCTAATTCTTTATCAAACATTTGATCCAATTTATACATATGTTACATGCAAACGCTCTCCCCAATTTCTCAGATACTGACCTTGCTCCCACAGCCTCCATATAACATGCAGAGTCACTTTGCCATTATGCCATTTACGTATGGTTGTGCTAAATTCCCTTTAGTCATCTCTAAGTAAGATATAGCTTTTTCAATATATCCGATTTTTAGTAGAGAAATATGCAAACATAATCATATCGGATACACATCCTAATTTTGTGCTAACCTTTAGGATGTGTAAAACAAGTATACACTATTCTTAGACTATACTTGTTTGTGAGTTGACCGCGAAATACATGCATCATATAATAGGAATGACACTATTCTCAATAATATCGAGATAAACTTCCTAACCACAACACGCTGACGGTTGTCTAAACCTGCTGCATCTAAATGCTTAAGCATGGAATCACACACCAAACAATTTTTTAGGTTACGACAAAACGGAGCAACACCTTCAGATCTAATTGATTTCCATAAAAAGTCCTGCATCAATTTCAAGCTGTCAAAACGTATCTTGTTTCCGTTGTACTAACTACGTATTGTTCTGTGACATATCGCCTGCATAAAGTAGTCCCTGACTGAGGGACAGTGTAATAAACATGCAATACCTTTGTTGTACATTTCATAGAAGTGTTCGTAAAGTACCAATTGTGATGTCCATATATCTTGGTGATAAACATGTTTTGTTCTCAGGAATGAAAAAATTTGGAAAGACACCAATATATACACATGACAGCAATACTTGAAACCAGCCAAAAACCATGCAAAAGACAGACGGATTCCATTCTATGAGAGTATTTGTTTTGGTTAACCCAAAATAAGATGGTTTTCATGAAATATGAACAAAGCAGTGGTTCTCCATTTGAATCTACTTCATTGACAACCTCTTTTACAAACAATTTCAACAATCCATAACACAAGAACTGTGTATGAATTCATAGAAGAAACAAGTTTCTTTCTCTGCGACAGAAAATGAAATCATCCATTCGAGATGTTCCTGCTGGGTTCGTTTCCGTCCTTTTGGTACAACATGACAACCAGCATTGGTTATATCACGTCGTAAAACATGGTTGGAAGGCCAATTCCTACATTGAGATCTCAGAAAAAACGAATTGGCAATAGGCGGCCATAATTCACATTAAAACAAAAACACATATCGAATTCTCCGGTTAAAATATTTGTTATATAGTTGCATTGGGTCCATGAGTGTGTAATGTTTCGTTTAGTAGGCACAAAGTTATTTCTAAACCATGCACTTAGTATATACGTTGCGCCATTTATGCAAGGGAAGATCGTTGAAACACGCAAATTGTTTGAAGGAGTAGGAGCTGTAACGTAACAAATCCAGGGTGATCCTCGGCACACTCCATCAGAATAAGGGTACATCTGTCTGTGTTGTAATTCATCGGCTTGGTTAAGGTCACAGAGGAGTGGTGATCAAAGGGCCACGCCATTTGGTCATGTCTGAAGTCGTTTCAAAAATATTCCTTCTGCAACACCCTCTACTATAAATGCTCAAATATCCTTCAATGTTATGATAGGAATAACTAATGACATTCGCAAATATCAGTCACATTTCTCCCGGGAAGCAGATAAAAGGAGAATGAACGGCATCCACATACATATCATTCTCACAGATAAATGTGAATTTAATTTAATGACCCTTAACTTTTTGTGGAGTATATGATAAATCAAACACACCCCTTCAACACTGAACATTTTCTGTTTTCTTTCCAGTTTTTTTCTTGCCTCATTTAGACGTTTACCCCACCCACATTCAAAACAGTCCTACGCTTATGGAATAAGAATGTAAGTAAGAAAGGCTTTGTTATTTTGGTGACAATGTTTGAGACTTCTTCCTGTCATATATCATAAATCGCCGAGGTGCCTGTCTTTTATTCCCAAAACAATTACAAAGTCACATTTAAATCTGCATTATACATTTCTGAGCACAAATTCTAAACTTAATCAGGGTTAATTTACTCCACTTAATATGGATTTATGCAGAGGAGATATCAATGTACTAGAAATCATCCACGCATTGAAGTTCATATTATCGACATTCAGAAATAATGGTCTTGTAAACTACATATTATAAAATACGGATATGTATTGAATTGCAGTGTTCACATAATATAAATCATATACGGTACCATATTTGAATGCACCAGATGCGCACTTCGACAAATTATGTCTCTTCAGTGATGCTCAAACAAAAGTGTTGGAAATCCGAAACATGAAATTTAAAACTATAATATATGTGAATAATGTAGTGCCAAAGACTGGAGCCAAATACTTCGAAGGATCAGAGCTATGCCGAGAGAGATAATCCTTAATTCTGATATAATTTCCAATTTTAACCACTGCAATTCAATACATATCCGTATTTTATAATATGTTAGTTTACAAGACCATTATTTCTGATGTCGATAATATGAACTTCAATGCGTGGATGATTTCTAGTACATTGATATCTCCTCTGCATAAATCCATAATTAAGTGAGTAAATTAACCCTGATTAAGTTTAGAATTTGTGCTCAGAAATGTATAATGCAGATTTAAATGTGACTTTGTAAATTGTTTTGGGAATAAAAGACAGGCACCTCGGCGATTTATGATATATGAAGGAAGAAGTCTCAAACATTGTCACCAAAATAAAAAGCTTTTCTTACTTACATTCTTATTCCATAAGCGTAGGACTGTTTGATGTGGTGGGTAACGTCTAATGAGGCAAGAAAAAAACTGAAAGAAAACAGAAAATGTTCAGTGTTGAAGGGGTGTGTTTGATTTAATCATATACTCCACAAAAAGTTAGGGTCATTAAATAAATTCACATTTATCTGTGAGAATGATATGTATGTGGATGCCGGTTCATTCTCCTTTTATCTGCTAGTGTTTGATTACCGATTGATACGAAACCACGTGCACCTAGGATGCTTACAATATGACACTCCCAATTTGAGAAACAGCTTATGGTGTCATGGAAAAACAATTCTGTGTAAAAGAGTTTAATTTTCAACATTTCTACGCGTTTTGAAATTTAAGAGGCGACTAAATAGGGCGTCCCTTCAGAGGAGAACCATAAGAACAGAGGTCCGTGTCACAGCATGTGAGGCAAGATAAACACCACATACAACGTCACTGTGTGACACGAGGGTTGTGCTACGAAGCGCGTTATCAAATGAGTTTGAAATCGATTTGTTAAAACATATACAACGATTCATAGTGCATAGAGTGTCGTAGATATATATTGATCAATCACATTTGTCAACGATTTTCGAAAACCTGTACTTAAATCAAAACACTTCAATTAATCGTGTTTCATGAGTAGGTCAACAACGTTTCAAATTGAATGACATAAACTCACCTTTTTTTGGCCATTTAGTCTCTACGCTACTTGTTTTTTTTTAACAGAGAAGTGACTATATACTGTAACGTGATTTTTTATTTTCATATCGCCTTTTCCATTCGCATTTTACATGCAATTTGCACAAAATTCGACTCGAAAGAATCAAAATCTTTCCAACGGAACGAAAAGTGGGCTTCCAGCATAACATACCGTATTTGCTGTTGAATGTCCCCCAATGTAATCGTCATCTCCATAGCATATTCTAAAATAGCCTTATCTTTCAGAAAACATACCACTGCACCGTTGTGGCGTTGTTGTAATGATAAAAATTCCTCATTGTTCAAAGCACTGTGCATAAGCCTTCACTAGCAATGGTAAATTCTCCATTTGAACGAAATATTTTCGAGAGTGATGTTAAATAATATTCAGTCATTCAGTATGAATTGGTGAAGTAAACATGTGTTAAACGTAATCCGCCGTGAGCCCGTAGTCGAAAACAGAGTAAACGGGTAAACGGGGTTACCCGTCATCAAATCGAGTACGGAAATGACACTCTAATAACGGTATGAAAAAATCAGTCAAAATATGACTGAATGATAATTTGTAATCGCAAACACATTATAGAACCGTAGAATTTGCGAAATGATGATTTTAACGAGATTTTTTATAACCCTGCAACATCAACTTTTTGGTTAGTAATTGGCCTCGCTTTAAAAAAAAATCATCATACGCATGGCATGCCCTTGCGTATCGAATAACTGAAGAGACATACACACCTTAAGCAGTGATATGGTACATTATTACATGAAAAGGGACCTTAGTATTTCCGAACCCGATGTTTATTCGAATTAACCTATAATATATAATACAAATTGGGGGAGTGGATCTCCTATACTAAGGATAGTATCATCCCCATTTTTTTCCAGAGTAAGGAAAGTGACCCCTAAACCCACCCTATAATTTAGCACCCTAAATGTTTGGGGATAAACATAAGGTAGAAGTTGGAAATGCCCGAGTTGCCAAAGTGAGCATGTTCTATGCCCACTCTTTCAGAGTCCTCACTACTTGACTGGGTGGCCGACTGCAAGCTAAGCTGGTGAGCTATGTCTGGTGTGAAGATCTGTCGAATTATCCCAAATTTTCTCCAAGACTGAGGTTGGGTGAGATCTCAAGTAGGCAGCGTGTAATAAGTCACTGGCGATCCCTCCAGAGAGAAGAATAAGTGATCATGTTGCCTCATCTTCCGTACACTGGTGACTGTGACCAGCCTTACAATTCCATAAAGACGATTTCCCTTGCCTTGTCATCTTCATTCAAATCCTTCTATCTAGACTTACGCGTCATAGAAACATAGGTGCTTACCGGTGGCGCTGTCCGTGTGGGGGTAAGCTGGGGCATACGGTTAGGACAGCTGCTGACTGAGAAACTACTCAGGTGCTGCTGCTCTCTCGGCCTAAAAAAAATCTCTCCGTCCCCTTCCTATCTCTTTCGGAATGGGCAGGCCGAGCGACGTGGTATAGCGGCAGTTACCAGTGATATCTGAGGTCCGCCAAAAGTAGGTAGAACCTACTGTAGACACGGAAGTGATCCCCCATATCTCTGAGTGGGTGTTCGAAGAATCAAATGCATGCTATCTTTAGCATGACACCGATAATTCTATTTCTTAAACCTTGAGAGGAGTTGGTGTGCAAACCCGACCTAAGTATCACCCCCAAAGCAAAGACAGGTGAACTTCTCACTATGGGGTTTCAACAGTCACGTTTAAAGGCAGCATTTCGTAAATTTTATGGTCGTTATAACACATTTAGTTGTCCAATATGACCTGTCATTGAGCCAAATGTTGTCTGGTGTGTTTCATGACATTTTTAGGCCGTTATTCACACACTGATTTGACTACGGATTGTTCCATTTACATGATCAAGACTATGAACTCAATGTGCGGGTTGTGACCGTCAACAGTGAATGCTTACTCCTCCAGGCACTGATCCCACCTCAGGTGTGTCCAGGATCCGTGTTTGCCCAACTCTTGTTTTGTATTCTATTTGGGACTTACGAGATTGTCACTGTTCGTTATCTTTGCCTTTACATGAGGTAGGATACACCTACAGGGCATAGGTGATGTTCTGAACTCACCCTACTCCAGGGTACCTACCGTAACATCTCCACTAAGAGTACGTGGAGTCTCACATGCCACTGAGACCCTATCGAAACACCAAGGTGCCTGATGACCGCTATCCCTAGTCGGTAGTGCTTAGTGACCAAAATCAATGATCAAAAGCAATAATGGTTTTGACTTGTCTTGGAAATTGTAAATGTGTTAAATAGCACCAAAATTGTTGAAAATTGTGACAGAGAGTATGCTTAATCATCTTAATCTTATTGAGATATTAAACTGACCTTTATGATCATTACACCTGTTTATGATGCACAGGTATTTTTATCTTAGATTTCAAGGATTTTCTAAATGACCACCATTGATTTTTTTTCGTCAAAAATGATGTGTTGATGTGAAAATATCCATCGTGTTGTTAAAATTACCAGTATTTTCTTTCTTAACTGATAAAATCACTTTAAAAAGTTTAAAATCATTAAAATTATGACTTTTTATTAATTTTGGTATATACGCGTTTTTCAAAATGGCGCCATTCCCGCCAATTTTGGATTTTCGAGTTGGGTCCACTTCTGAAAATGTTTGTAATGATCTAAGCTACCACCATGCCAAATTTCCATGCTTTTATAACCTTTTGAGCAATTCGCCAAAAATCTGCAGCAAATCGCCTGGACTACTGTGGTGATTGCTTAACATTATACGTCATCTGCTGTGTTTTCAGACCAATTGGTAACCGATTCATACACTAAGTTTGACTACAAATTACTCCATTTACCTGATCAACGCAATTACGAGTCTTTTTTAAAACTTGATTTGACTACGGATTACCCTGCGTTTACCTGACAATGTGACCGCTCGACAGGGACACTTGCCTACTCTTAGGCACCTGATCCTTTTTAACCCTGTATCATGACAACCTTAATCTCGGATCATTTTCTACTATATTGACAGTTGTATCTTCAACAGAAACGAAAAGGAGATATTTGTATCTTGAGATCATTGCATTAAAAAAAATTACTTTGATAAACCCTCCCTTAACTCTATCAATATTCTACACAAGACCAAACAATGGTATAAAACACATCTGAAAGATCCAGTAGATTTTATTGTTAAAGATCATGAATGAAATACAGAATCATAATTCTACACTTTAAATAAAAGATTTTAAAAAAAATTCTACACTTTGATGTTTTTGCACTCTAATGAGTGTGAAATGTTTGCATGTTAGAAACCAGGCTCAAACCAATAATCTGAGTATAGACTTAAGTCTAAATTTCAAATCCAGCTAACTTGAGAATTAATTTTCATAAACAAATGAATTTTTAATGTATGTTTGCATTTGATTTCTGTTGAAATCCTGTAATGGTTTTAAAACATCTGTGGTCTAAATCTGAAGATATAAGAAATCAAACATTTGACTTAAGTCTATTCTCAGTTTATGGTCTTGGGGCCTGGTGTGAAAATAACAGTTCATACAAAGTATCTATAAATATACTACACTTGCATATCTACATCGCTATTGTCTCTGTAACATTACTCTGGCATGTTATGAAATATATTCTAAAGCATTATGTATTCTTATTAGGGTAGCCACTTGTATTCCATGATAAGCTATCTGTCTGAGAGACTCCAGGTACGATAGAAGCGCCCCCTGATGGTCCCCGCAGATCTGTGACAGATTCCAAGAATCTGCCATGATATGTCTCTGAACGCTACCAGGAACGTACCGACCGTATCATGGTGTAGGAAGGTTGTACAACTCGTAAAGAATTTCCTGTTGTTTGTGTGCGTTACCACGGTAACATAAAATTGTAACATAAGTGGGAAGACTATGGAGGTATGCATAACAGTTTAAATAGGGTGACATCCTGTACTCTAATTTAATTCTTTTTCAACATTTGATCCAGTTTATACATATGTTACTGCAACGCTCTCCCCAAATTTCCAGATACTGACTTGCTCCCACAGCCTCCATATAACTATGCAGAGTCACTTTGCCATTATGCATTACGTATGGTTTGTGCTAGATTCCCTTTAGTCATCTCTACGTAAGATATAGCTTTTTCAATATATCCGATTTTTGTAGAGAAATATGCAAACATAATCATATCGGATACACATCCTAATTTGTGTGCTAGACCTTTAGGATGTGTAAACAAGTATACACCTATTCTAGACTATACTTGTTTGTGAGTTGACCCGAAAATACATGCATCATATAATAGGAATGACCATATTCTCAATATACTGAGATAAACTTCCTAACCACAACGCTGACGGTTGTCTAAACCTGCTGCATCTAATGCTTAAGCATGGAATACACACCCAAACAATTTTTTAGGTTACGGACAAAACGGAGCAACACCTTCAGATCTAATTGATTCCATAAAAAGTCCTGCATAATTTCAAGCTGTCAAAACGATATTTGTTTCCGTTGTACTAACTACGTATTGTTCTGTGACATATCGCCTGCATAAAGTAGTCCCTGACTGAGGGACAGTTGTAATAAACATGCAATACCTTTGTTGTACATTTCATAGAGATGTTCGTAAAGTACCAATTGTGAATGTCCATATATCTTGGTGATAAACATGTTGTTCTCAGGAATGAAAAATTTGGAAAGACACCATGATATACACATGACGGCAATACTTGAAACCAGCCAAACCATGCAAAAGACAGACGGATTCCATTCTATGAGAGTATTGTTTTGGTTAACCCAAAGTAAGATGGTTTTCATGAAATATGAACAAAGCAGTGGTTCTCCATTTGAATCTACTTCATTGACAACCTCTTTTCACAAACAATTTCAACAATCCATAACACAAGAATGTGTATGAATCATAGAAGAAACAAGTTTCTTCTCTGCGACAGAAAATGAAATCATCCATTAGAGATGTTCCTGCTGGGTTCGTTTCCGTCCTTTTGGTACAACATGACAACCAGCATTGGTTATATCACCGTAAAACATGGTTGGAAGGCCAATTCCTACATTGAGATCTCAGAAAAAACGAATTGGATAGGCGGCCATAATTCACATTAAAACAAACACAATATCGAATTCTCCGGTTAAAATATTTGTTTATAGTTTGCATTGGGTCCATGATGTGTAATGTTTTCGTTAGTAGGCACAAAGTTATTTCTAAACCATGCACTTAGTATATACGTTGCGCCATTTATGTAAGGGAAGATCGTTGAAACACGCACATATGTTTGAAGGAGTAGGAGCTGTAACGTAACAAATCCAGGGTGATCCTCGGCACACTCCATCAGAATAAGGGTACATCTGTCTGTGTTGTAATTCATCGGCTTGGTTAAGGTCACACGAGGATGGTGATCAAAGGGCCACGCCATTTGGTCAATGTCTGCCCCAGCGGTTCCAGGGATGGCTCTGGTAGGGATCCATTGGGCGACACCCCGGGAAACGTATGAGGTTTTAGCTAGTATCATTTTTAAATGGGGGGAAGCACGTGCCTACACACCCTCCCCTCCCAGGTTACGCGCTTGCTCGAGTGAGGATGTAGATCCAGTGAAAATGAATGTGCTTTAATATCTCCGTGAGAATATTGATATACCACAGTGAGAATACAATTTCTATTTCATTGACTTCCATATTCAGGATTATGAATTCGCAAATGCATAGGCTTGAGTGCCACGGCAATGTTCTTTTACATGACCTAGATTGCTTAAACATTTGGTTCAAAAATACAATTTAGATTCATGAGCTGTTTTAAAAGAAGTGTTGTTTGTGTTTCTAATTGGTTTCATCTTCATAAGTTTTTGGAAATAGTTATCAAAACTTGGAGAGTGTAAAACAGGATTAACGAGCAGTTTACTTTATTTCTTTCTTTAGATAATTCCGCTACCTTCTTTCAAGTGTATCCAAATGACATGAGTCCAAGGGTGTACGGGTACATGTCCAATTTGTGATTTTACATATAGCCTATGTTTGCAAATGTTTACTGACCGTGGGGCGTCCGGTTAGAATAGGTCGTACTAGCATTTTGATTGATTGGTTGATATTTATTGTTTACGTCCCACCGAGCAATTATTTCACTGAAATTGGAGACGTCACCAATGCCAGTGAAGGGCCTTACAAAAATTTAGCGTCTAGATGCTCGGCACTCGGGCTTTCAGCAGGGAGGAATCTTTTACGTGCCACACCTGCTGTGACACGGGACCTCGGTTTTTCCGGTCTCATTCCGAATGCCGTCCCATTCAGTCGCCTCTTCGACACGCAAGGGGATTGCTGACGGACCTATTCTTAACCCGGATCCCCACGGTCGTGTATTATAGCGTTTGACTTAAAGTACATGTTTTAAGGGGGAAAATGCAGCACACGAGTGCTGATAGTACATTGATTTATGGCATTCGGAGAAAGCAGACAGACTTCCTCACCTATAAGAAAGCCCGTCCCTCCCAGATTTTGACCTACACTTATGGCTGTTCGATATCCTGAAACGTTGTGACCGTTCAAATCCGAAAGAAGTGACTAAAAGACATAGATGTGATCTAGACATCACGATATTTTGCAGAATTCAACTTCTAAAAAAAAAAAATTGTAGTATCAATTATTAAGTTATCGAAGCTACAGCACTTTGAAATCATTTTGACCTTTGTAGCCCTTTATAAAATTTAATTTTTTGTCTGGAAGAACAATTATAAAACTAGTATCCCACTGATTGGTGGCTATACACAGCAACATATGAGATGCGAATTCAACAGCGGTACATGATACATGTACCAGTTAAATGAAAAAATAAGGAATTATTTTTGGTACTTATCGGTATCCAATGTGTTTGTAAACATTCGTGCATAACTTTTTGTAATTTTCTAGTATTGATCTTTAATTTCGCCACCTTTTTCGGCACATGACAAGATTTTTACCAAATATCTTAGACATTTGTCTTTAAGGACGTTTACACACGTGCATGTTCTGACTTGCATGTTAAAACTCGCTTATAATATTGAATAAACAAAACACTTTGGAAACGTGTGTCAGACATTGGAATCAGAATGTGTTCTGAAATCGATGCTGTGTATTATTGACCGTGGTGAATGTTGTCAAACAATTGTCGTCAGAGGTGAAAAACATACCATCTTACATGAAATTACGTTATGAAATTGCATGTCACACTCACTTGTTTAAACACAACGTGATAATTCCATGTTCTTCATCTTTGTCCTCTATAAGAGACCATCCAAGAATACGACCCTACAGTAAAATAGACAAAAACATAGTTATGATTTCCGTAATTTGCATTCGGTGCAAAATGTAAACATTGCCTTGTATTGGCCGCGATAAACACGCGTATTCAAAGTGCACATGTATTATACACAGGGGTTAACACTGTGGTTATTTGGTTTCGTTGTTTTTAGAACGAGTTGCAACCTATTGTTTATGATAGCGGACGGCGGGAGGGTTGTCAACAAATTATATTTCCGACAAGAACTCAAAAGTTTACATCTGATTCATTGAACTTTGGATTGTGAGAGAGAACCCTATAGATTTTCGGGAAATGGGCAAGGTCAAGGGTGACCAGAAAATTACGAAAAAATCTATAAATATGAGTGTTTCCGGGCAATAACTCGAAAAGTTTACCTTCGATTCAACTGAAATTGAGGATGTTATTGAATAGCATAGTGAGGAGAATCTTATAGATCAATTTCGTGAAATCCGTATAAAGTATCAAAGTCACAGGGATAAAAATTATAAACTTAACAAAAATTGAGAAAATGGGTTTTCCGGATGATAGATTGATTGATTAATATGTTTGTTTTACGTCCTCTTGAGAATATTTTACTTGTATAGAGACCGTCAGCACTGCCGGTGAAGGGCTTGCAAAATTTAGGCTGTGCTGCGGCATTGCATGGCCTTTGAGCAGGAGAGGGATCTTTATCGTGCCACACCTGCTGTGACACGGGCCTCGGTTTTTGTGGTCTCATCGAGAATTGATTGTTGTATTGTTTTATGTCCCACCGAAATAGGAATCCGAAGGACAGTCCTCTTTCGAAAAGCAAGATGGGTGCTGCTCAGGACTATCTAACCCGTGTAATCCCTACGGACAATAACTTAAAAGTAACTTTGAATTTTTACTTCGTCAAGAGGGAGAATCCTAATAATTTTCGGCAAATCGTCAAAGCCCCACCCCCCCTCTCGGCCTCATGGTTACACATTTAAGGACGATTTAAGGTCACTATTCTATTCTTTCTGAAAAAATTTTGTTATAAATAAGCCATATATATTTTAAAGTTTGTTTAGT
>CAJDSM010019057.1:0-18884 GCA_903981925.1 Ostrea lurida
TTGCCCTACACTCAACTTTGTATGTGTTTTTAAGGAGTATGATTACGTGCAATACATTGTTACTTCACCATTTTAAAGAACTATTTTTCTTTCTTGTACACTAAAATGGTCTTAGTATTGCTCCTGGGGTGTTCAATGGTACTTTATTTGTGTTTGGTGGTGTTTTTGTGGTGTTCGGTGGTAAAAGAGATGGATACTTTTAAGATTGTAGGGATTCTAAATTTATATAATAATTAAAAGTCGATGTGCGTTCTCTGTCGTTGAGTTCTTAAAATTTGTTTTCAGAAATTCCAAGCACTTTGTAATTCAAAATAAGACATATTGGGTAAAACTTGTAACGTTAGTGTAATTCTAAAGAAGATACCTACCGTTATGCAAGAGACAGATGATACCTTTTGGTAACATCATTTAGATCGTGTCCATCATTGTCATCAATGTTGACGCTATAATGTGTATATTATCAAGGTGTACCAAGGCATAACATTATCAACCATATCCTTTGCGTTTTTCATATACTGATTTTGACTAAGGTTTACTCCGTTTACTTGATCAAGAGAATGGGTTAACGGCGTGTGTGACAAGTGGACAGGTGATGTTCACTTCTGAACACATCCGATGTGTCCAGGGGTCCGTGTATATGTTCGACTCTATTTACATTTTATTTGGGATTTACGAAATTGATCACTGTTCGTTGTCTTTGTCTTTATTATTACCAAGACTGATGTTAGTTGTTTTAACCCCCTGCACCACGCTGACTATGACAAATGCTGCCTCGAGCTCGAATCATTTCCCACTGAAGAAGAGTAGCCTTTTTCAGATTATAGATAATTGCTTCTTTAGCAGAACTGGAAAAGGAAATATCTAAATCATGTGATCATTCATTAAAGATTCTTTGATAAACTCTCCTCTGATTCTACCAACAAATACTCTAAGGAAAGTCCGAACACTGGGTATAACACACGTTTGAAATATTCAATAGATTAATTATTTTACTCCTAAAGATCACGAATGAATTACATAATTATAATTCTACCCTTTGAAATGTTTGTATGCTAGAAACTAGATGTGAAAATAACAAATTTCATATAAAGTTTTTATAGATAGTACACATGCTCATGAATAATTCATTACAACGTGTCCATATGAGATGAATATTTCAAGAGAGACGTAAAGCATTATACAATTATATTACATGCATTCCATTTTCGGCATTGCTACATCTCTAGTGTCTCTGTAAATGAATGTTATACAGTGCATTCTAAATTTTACTAAGAGCATTTTGTATTCTTATTTGTGTAGCCTCTTGTATTTCATGAAAAGGTATCTGTCTGAGGGATTCCTGGTACGATAGAAGCGCCCCCTGATGGTCCCCGCAGATCTGTTGACAGATTCCAAGAATCTGCCATGATACGTCTCTAAAATATCCATTAACGTACCGACCGTCACCATGGTGTAGAAGGTAGTTCAACTCACAAAGAACTTCCTGTTGTTTGCATGGGTTACAACGATAACAAAGAATCAGTAACATATGTGTGAAGAGTGATGGAGGTATTATTAACGATTCAAGAGAAGTCACCCTGTACTCTAATTGTAACTCTTGTATCAATGGTGTATCACTGTATATAATTATGTCATATGCAACAGCTCTCTTTAATTTCTCGTTCAATGACCTTTCTCCCACTACCTCCATATACATCTGTAAGTTCAGTAAACAGTCATACATTACGTGAGGGTGTGCTAGATTCCGTCTAGTCATCTCTAAGTAAGATATAGCTTTCTCAATATTACCGATTTTGTAGAGAAACACACAAATATAAACCATATCAGACACACACCCCAATTGTGAGCTAACGTTCAGCAAGTGTAAGCAGACATTAGCCATCCTTAAGATTTCTTTGTTTGTAAAATTGTGTGATATGCAGGTCTCAAATAGTAAGAACGACATGTGTCTTAATAATGATGATGTGACCTTCCTAACTAAAATACGCTGATGATTGTCTAAATATTTTGCATCTAAACGCCTGAGTATGGAATACACATTGAAACAATCCGGTACATTACAACGAATGATAGGCATTTCAGATTGAAAAACTGCAAACCAAAGTTCTGCATCAATTGTAACCTGTGAAATGATGTATGATTCCGCTGTACTAACTACGTACTGTCTGTTACATATCGCCTGCATGAAGTAGTCCCTGACTGAGGGACAGTGTAATAAACATGCGATACCTATGTTGTACATTTCATAGAGGTGTTCGTAAAGTACCTGCTGTGAATGTCCATATATCTTGGTGATAAAGATGTTGTTCTCAGGAATGAAAAAATTCGGAAGACAACCATGATAGACACATGACAACAAAAACTTGAAACACAGCCAAA
Organism: Ostrea lurida; assembly: GCA_903981925.1. Taxonomy (NCBI): domain Eukaryota; kingdom Metazoa; phylum Mollusca; class Bivalvia; order Ostreida; family Ostreidae; genus Ostrea; species Ostrea lurida. Next base: position 2,380 of record CAJDSM010019057.1, read on the forward strand.
ATCCATACAAGAGGCATGATGGATTCCATTCTATGTGAGTGTTGTTTTGAATTACCCAGAATAATATAGTTTTCGTGAAATATGAACAAAGCAGTGATTCTCCATTTGTATCCACTTCAGTGAAAACCTCTTTTACAAACAATTTCAACAGTCCATAACACACGAATTGTGTATGATTCATAGAAAAAACAAGTTTCTTCTCGGCTATAGCAAACGAGATCATCCATTCGAGATTTTCCTGTTGGGTTCCTTTCAGTCCTTTGGGTACAACATCACAACCAGAATTGATTATATCACGGAGAACATGACTGGAAGGCCAATTTTTATATTGACATCTCAGGGTAAACGAATTGGCAATAGGCGGCCAGAATTCACATTTGAAACATTGCACAAAATCGATTTCTCTGTTTCCAATAATTGCAGTTGCACTGGGTCCATGATGTGTAGAATTTCTTTTGACTGCATACACAAAACTATCTCTAAACATTGAGCTTGATATATATGTCCCGCCATTTATGTTAAGGCAAGATCGTTCAACACCTACATCGTTTGAAGGAGTAAGTAGCTGTAACATAACAAATCCAGGACGATCCTCAACACACTCCATCAGGATCAGGGTACACCTGTCTGTGTTGTAATGATCGGCTTGGTTAAGGTCACAGAGAACGTGGTTATCAGAGCGCCACACCATTATGTCAGTGTCGGAGTTGTTCAATCGAAATCCTTCTCCAAAACTTCCACTATACATCTGGTGAATGTTAGATTTAGTAATCAAAGTCTGTAAAAAAGTTGAAATATTAGTCGCATCCCTTCTGATGGATACCTGGGTAGGTGCTCCAACTATTTCACTCATGCAAACTTCTGATATCCTCGGTATTTGGTCCATTCTTCCTATGTATTCAACATCCGAAATCGACAACTGTGATAAAAAAATAGTAATATGTTTAATGAAAATATTTTTATTTTATCACGTGTTGCCAACAATAAAGAGGGGACTTTTTAAAGCGAGGCCAACTACTAACAAAAAAGTTGATGCTGCAGGGTTATAACGAATCTCGTTTAAAGTCATCATTTCGCAAATTATACGGTCGCTATAATGACCTTGTTTGCGATTGCAAATTATCACTAAGTCATATGTTGACTGATTTGTTTCATACCCTTTGTTGGACTGTCATTTTCCTGCTGGATTTGACTACGGGTAATCCCGTTTACTTTATTTCGACTAAGGGCTCACGGCGGGTGTGACCGGTCAGCGGAGGATGCTTGCTCCTCCATGGCACCTGATCCTACCTTCGCTTTTGTCGGAGGTCCGTGTTGCCCTACACTCGGTTTTGTGTGTGTTTTTTGGATTATGATTACGTTTGACACAATGTTAACTTCGCCTTTTTGTATAATGAAATTCTTTGTAATGTAAAGTAGAATTTGTTTTACCGGTCAACAGGAGATGCTTACTCCTCCTAGGCACCTGATCCCACCTTTGGTGTGTCCAGGGGTCCGTGTTTGCCCAGCTCTTGTTTTTGTATTCTATTTAGGACTTACGCGATTGATCACTGTTAGTTATCTTTGCCTTTACATTATGCAGGTAAGTCATGCATCATAAAGGAAGTAGTTTTAAAAAAAAAATGTTAGAATAATGTTTTTCCACACTGATTTCCCACTCATTTTCTGTATACTAGTAATGTACACAATACTTTCTGTTGAATGTTATAAATGTTTGGAAGAGATAAGTAGTAGAAAATCATCAAATTGTATACCAAAGTAGGCGAAGGTAACATCGTGTAAGATCCGTAATCGATAGTCCAACAAAACATATACAAAATCGAGTGTAGGCAACACAGACCGTCGACGAATAGACGAAGGAGGATCAGGTGTCAATGGAGGAGTAAGCACGCTCTGCTGACTGGTCACACCCGCCGTGAGCTGTAATGTCGAAATAAAGTAAACGGGATACCCGGTTCAGTCAAATCTAGGTAGGAAAATGACAGTTCTAACAAAGGGTATGAAACAAATCAGTCAACATATGACTTGAGTGAATACTTGTTAATCGCAAACAAGGTCATTATAGCGACCGTAGAATTTTGCGAATGATGACTTTAACCGGGATTCGTTTATACACCCTGCAACTTCAACTTTTTTGTTAGTATGGCCCTCGGCTTTAAATAGTTCCACAATCGGCATAGCATGCTCTTGTGTACTAATCACTGCGAGATATACACACCATAAGCAGGTAATAGTGTATCTCTTAAAATGAAGCATTTTAGTACAAATCTAAATCAATCCGTCGTCCACGGTGTCGGGATTGAAGATAGAAAGAGCTATTGATATGCTTTTTAGAGATATTCTGTCGATATGTATAAAGCTAGGATGTAAATACTTGCATGCATTTATTGACTTCATCCATAATTTTCTAATGGCAAATATTTATACCTACATATACATGTAACACGCAATTAGAATTATTAAGCCTGTGTTAATGTAAACATACAACAGGCGTCCCAAAATTTGTTGGTTAGTAGTTGGCCTCGCTTTAAAAAATCATCATACGCATCCTATTTTTTTTATTTTTTTTCTTTTTTACAAATCCTTGATCTAATGTGGATCAGTAGATCAGAAAAATAGAATGCATCGTTTTCAAGTATACATTGTTCATCTTAAGCCAAAATTACTAAGATGGATATGATTAATATATCTTACCTTTAAAATAATATCAACATCCTTCTTATCTGTAATAAAAATATAGCAACGGAAATCCACCTCAAATCTGATTTCAGAACTAAATATCATAAAATATTGTACGTCTTTGGACTAAATGATGGACCAAAATTAGATACGACACCACTCAGATCTTGAACAGCATATTATGGATTGAAGTATTGATTACTACAGAGCTCATATATTAAACACATCACTCCTCTTCAAACTTAACGCTGACTAAAATGAATTTGTATGCGTAGTGATTAAATAAAGGCAGGGTTTTAAAATTTGTAAAGCCCTCAATGGTTATGACTATCTTCTTTAAAGACAAAATGAGTTGGCACTATATATGGCAGACGACAAAAATATTTTAAATGTACTTTGGCTGTCGTGTCGCTCCAAAATAAATTATTAAGTAATTATGTTTGTTCCCAAGGTGAGCCTTATCAATAATGTAAAAAAAATCATGAAAACAAAATTAAAATAAAAAAAAAAACCAACAACACAAGAAACCCCAAAAAAAACAAAAAAAAAAAACACAAAACAAAAACAAGGGAAAAAACCCACTCCCCCCCCCCAATAAAAAAACCCAACCAAAAAGCAAATATTTTTAAAAAAAAATAAACCAAGTTAATAAATAAACAAAATAAATAATATAAAATCATTAAAATGGAATTTGATAAATATTTAGAATATAAAAAAAACCTTCAAAAATCAATCTCCCCATCCCCACCCCCACCCAAACGAAACAACAACAACACCAAAATAACACCCCAAAAAATCAAAAATAAAAATCAGTTTTGGTATTTAAATGTTCATGAGGCCTAAGTTATTGATGATATACCTTAAGATACTACATTCGTACGACAAATAGCATCACTGGTAGCATTTGTTTAATTCAATTATTACCTAAATTCGATTCTCATTTATTAACAATTAAAGTCTAGTGAATATTATTTTGTTGTAATATGAAATTAAATGATAAGAAATAAATCTAAGATTTTAGACGGTGCCCCATTTTATCAATGCGCAGTTGCTTTTGTTGTATAACATGCATCAAGGAGGATTAAGTGGGTTTTATCTAAAAAAACAAGAAAAAGAGTTCGTATTGAATGACACACACGTGTTCTGATTCAATTAGAACACAATATGACATTATCTAGAGTGATATGAATTTTCTGTGAGATAATGATACATTTGTAACTCCCTGCGAATTGTTACAAAAGTATAAGACTTTGTTATCTTTGACAACCTTACATATTCATTCTTGAACTCGTTTAATTACACCTTAATTCTGATTCGATCAGGGATCGAGAACAATTTGAATGGATGGGTGAAGACCGTCTCTTGAACAAATTCTAAACTACGTTTCTTTTCAACAAAATTCTTTCACACACTTTGTCGTTCATATGACGATTATTCTAAACGTTATTGCAAACTTCGGTCCTCACTGCAATGTCTAAATGATTTCTAGTATATTATGATTTAACCTACGTAAAATACTTCGGCACAAATCCAAATTAGGTGGATTTAAAAATAGTTTTGGAAATCCACCCGCATAGAACTAGTTTAAAATTCGTCTATACAAAATCAAATGCGGCTCTTTAATTGTTTTGGGAATAAGGACAGGCACCTCGGCGACTGACGATGCATGAAGACGTGGACTATCTGAAACATTGTCACGAAAATAATCACACTGAAATATTTAGATAAACAAAAAATGTTATTACTGTGGAAAAACCAGCTTACACATTTATTCGGCCCGCTCTGTATGGTTTGGGCGCTGATTCAGAAAGTGTAATATGATAGGATGAAAACGAGAAGTGATTATTTTACACCAGATGTTGCCTTTTCTAACAAATCAAGGGGTGGGGCTGTAAATGATGCACTAAAATTCTTCAGAAATAAAAAAATATCAAACGAACAATATCTTCATTGTACATGTATAAAATTTTCAAATCTATGAGAAAAACATATTTCACTCAAATAATATATATCAAAATGCAATTTTCATGAAACTAATTTGGTAAACAGTTCTACCTTAACTTAATTGTGAATTCAAATTGATAATTTTTCACTGGAAAATCTTAGTTTTGATTATTCTTTTATTTTCTAGGGGTAATTAATTGTACCAGAAAAAAGACAAACTTTTAAAATAACTTTTTACTAGCCCAGGGTCATTTAGTTAATGGGCGTTATATGAACTTGCTGTGTTATAGTGCATGCACATGGTGAATATACTTACACAATAACTTCCTCACGTATTAAAGTTGTGTGGAATTCAAAATAGCTAGGGAAATCCATCCTATATTAGTTTAAATGTATACAAAGAGTTTTATTGTTCTTGTGAAAAAGGCCTCCTACCTCGGCGATTGATGGCAATCACTACCTCGGCATTGTCAGCAATTCAACCAGACTGAATTACAAATCCCATTTAAGGGCATACGCAATGTACATTTAACAAAAAGATTTCTATCTCCAAAATTGAAGACTTCCAATGATAATAATACAAGTTACAGAAAACGCAAATATCATTCAATTCCTTTAGAATCTTTTAATGATTATAAATATATAATCATACAACAACTGACAGTGTTTTTGCAGTATGCATACGTACAGGTGCATTGCATTTGCTTTCTCCAAAGAGAGGTAACTCAGAATTCAAGCATGAATAATTTTTCATCAACCCTTGACCTTGGAATCGCTCCCTATTTGGCAATGATCATGCGGACAGGCGGACAAAAAGGATTCAATGAATGTAGATTTATTTTAGTGGGTTATTTTTCTGTGACTTTTAAATGATGTATGTTATGGGCGCGGATCCAGAAAATATCCAATGATGGAATGAAGGAACTAGTTTTGGACAAGTTAATCGAGGATAAAAAAAATCAGCATTAACTAAAACGTGTTCCCATAATTAACAAAATGATGGAACTGACGATGACCTTGATTTTAATTACTGGTAACATTATACAATTATTGAATTCTGATGAGGTTGACCTCTTGATTTATCAAACCTGGGAATGTGATATTCACCTAGGCCACGGCCGAGGTGAATATCAATTCCCCGGGTTGATAATCAAGAGGTCAACCGATTTCAGAATTTCAATAATTGTTTTATTAAATTATTCCAAAATTCCATTAATAAAGCATAATTAATACAAAAGTGCGTTCAGTAGAAAATATCAACAAATATTTAACCAAACCAGATTCGCGAATGGTATACGTGCCTGCGTCAGAATCTGTTAGTCCATGTCTCAGAGATATCAAAGTATTTTTTGTTACAGCTCTCCGTTATTAATTTGTCTTGCCTCGGAATAAATTCGTTCGTTAGCTCCTGAAAGGCTTCATTCAGTTTTTTTTTTTCAAATAAGTTCTGAACGTTCTATGGCGTTTCCGTTGCTCTCCTAGTGTTTTTCGCAATAATTTTTATCCATAATCTTCCCTAATTCAGTCATAATTTTCATGTCACAAATCGCCGACGTTCTTATTCGTCCGCCATATTGGTTAAACGTCGTTCAGCGCTTGGGTTTTCCCTACTTCTATTTTTAGGTCCACGTCTGGTATGTCGTTCTATTTTAAGCTCCACGCCGAATTTGTCATTTATTTTTAGTTCCACGCGGGATTTGTCAGTATTGTTTACCTCCGAGGTTCTATTTATAATGTACTTTGAGTTTTATCAACATTCAACGCCTGTAGTTTCATCCAATCAAATTCTTGGGATTTTGGAAGTATTTAATAAACATGTATAATGCCTTGGATAAATGTATTTCCAGAAATGTTCTTGAACAATAAATTAATGAACTGTTCGTGATTGTACACATTTTAATGAACCTGAAATAGGTGAAAAATACCACTGTAATTAAACAGGAGTAAAAGATATGGAAAAGACCATCAGTGCCATGGAGGAGTAAGCTTCCTCTACTGACCGGTCACACCCGCTGTGAACCCGACAATAAAGTCGAACTGAGGTTAATGCACCAGATGGGTATTTCGACTATTTTTAGTGATGTGATGCTCCTACCAATTATGTTGGAAATCCGAAACATGTAATCAAAATTTTGAAGAGCTGAAAATGGAATTTCAATTACTGGAGCCAGGGTTAAGGTTAGCTATGCCTGAGGGCTATAATCCTTAATTTTGAAATAAAGTTTTAATTTTACCACTGCAATTAAATATATATCCATATTTTCGAGCTAGTAACAAAGTACACAGCTACTGGGCAGTAGATACCCTCTAGGACTAATAGTTTACCAGCAGATGCCTCGATCCAGGTGTCATGATATAAATTCTATACGGTACTCATTTTGATAAACCAGATACGCCTTCCAACAAATTATGTATCTTCAGTAACGTTCATACCGAAATGTTGGAAATCCGTAACGGGCAATTAAAAATCTAAAGAACTGAAAAGTGGAGTATCAAAGGCTAGATCAAAATACGCCGAAGGATTAGAGCTATGCCTGAGGGAGATAATCATTAATTTAGCGATATTTTTTTTAAATTTTACTACAGCAATGATATTTGTAGAGCAGGTAAACATCAACTGGGCTGTAGAGACCCTCGGGGGCCTCGACCCAGGCACCATAATGCTAATCTCACACGGTCCATTATACATGTATAAGTTGTTACTGGCTGATTTTTCTTTCATGGACCCACTATATTTCAGTACCACCCCAGAAAAATACCTTATTACTTAAAATACCCGCCTTGTTATTTGAGTGGTAAAGTGCAGCGAACTTGCAAGTGACATTTTGAACTGTGGGACTCACCAATGTATGTCAAGTTATGTATCGTATTGAGGCTTTCCGCTGACAATAAAAGGCATGAAAGTCATCACGCTTATCATATAATGTAGAGTTGTCACTCCATCGGACTTCAATGTTAAGCTTAAATATCAAATATAACAGAATATGTCAGAGTTCTGTGGTGGTCCTTTATAAGGAGTTCTTCGGGTATATTAAATGGACATAATTGTGGAAATTATGATTGTTGATTGATTAACACATCATCTATAAACCTATATGTTAAGGTTGAAGGACACAGCAAGTTTTTGTTTTTATCCCGTAACAGTACAAATTTGCTTCATATGAATATAAAATAAGTCTGCCAATAAGGGGGCACAATTAGTACCCATAGGATACCTACGGATTGTTGGAAGACCTGGTCTCCAAGACTACATAAATCTTATTATAAGAGAAAAAAAAATGGCGGCCAACAGTGATGGACGTTGCACTTGGCTCCTGATCAACTTCTTGTACAGTCCTCTTTTGGAGACTTTTGAAAATGAAAATGGTACAGTTTGTACCTCTAGTGATGGTTTCTGACAGATATGTTGAATTGTGAAAATTCGATGGATAATGATGACTTTTGCAGCGTTGTTCACATCGAAAAGCGTGAGTACTCTTACGTGGGTCAACCTAACATGTTTTGTCCCTCAGTTTCTCAGAAGACGCAAGATGAGTCAGTATTAGACGCAGTAGCAGGTAGTGAGTGTCATATGGTTCCAATATCAGAGAATATTTGACAATCTAGATAGTCAGCTTTACAATTTGCCAAAAGAGTTACATTAACAAACTACTTGACTTGTGTTCATAACGATGAAGGTAAAATCTGTTGGTATAGAGATGCATTATGTTCACGTGCAATAAACCTACAATCCAGAGTGTCCTACTGGCTAAGTTCTCAATAGAAAACAACGAAAAGCAGTCCAGCAAGCAGATATGCTAAAGACTGTTACATATTATAATGTTTACCAAGGAGAAAAATCCTGTATAAATGAAGATATTGAAAAAAACAAAGGTTCGTCTGGTGGCACTAGAATATGCAAATTTAATGCGTGGAAATAAAAAACGCAATGCATTCTTTTAGTACAAACGAATCGCGTAGTTTAGAGAAGGTTGTGTACTCCAGGGAAAACATTATTGAATCGCTGACCTCTGACCTTAAATACAATCGGAATACGACAGCTTCGTTCCGAACATGACGCCTTAAAGCAGAATCTATGTCAAGATTCACCAATATGATTCTTATCAAAGCTCACGTCTGATAATTTCAAGCGTATAGAATACCGATCATACGGACTACCAAGTGCATAAAGACAAAAAGTGTGACGAGTTAAAGAGGCTCTCTAAAATAACGTGAATTTTCAAAAACAATTAAGCGTGCTAAGTCCATCTAAATCATACGCTAGCACGGTCAATGACCGCAAATCTGAAGGTTTTAGTACAGTTGAGGGGGCAGTAACCTTGCACAGCAAGACCATTCTTCTGGCCAAATCCTACTTCCTCGTGCCACTCCTCATCACGTACATCAACATCATCTCTTTACATCTCCAACTTCAAACCACAGCTTCACAGACCGAGGAGGTACGAATCTTGAATACAACAGTCAAACGTCGTGTAATAACCTACGTTTCTCCATCGCATTCCCTTTCGTGTACCTCTAACAGTACTATTATGGTAACGGTTACCTCGCCACGGGCTGATGAATCCCTGGCAATTCAGTTAAAGGCTTTGCGCTCAGAAATAACAAAACACAGAAAGAGACGAACAAAAAGTGGATCATCAAGAAAAGTCGAACTACAGAACTATCAATTATAACGGCAAGTCATGCACTATTACCCTAGGTGACGAACGTCGTTCGGAAAACCATCTAAGCATAAAGATGACATTTTATTGGTTGTTACTACGAAGTCAGCCAGATACTACTTATCGGGCATAGGCAAAGAATCATCAAGAGCAGGAATTGTTAACTTTATCGAACACAAAGTGATATTAACTCCATTAATGTTATTCAAGCCAAAATTCCATAGATCTCTCATGACTGCGAAAGTAAATGTCCCATTAGATTTGCGAAAATCGTGGAATCTCCTGGCTTTGTGCCGACGGTGTGCGGTGCAGGCGTTGGATGAGCAACAAAGAATGGGATAAAAATGTAAATGCAAAGCACTCCGAAGACTGGGCAATGAAGCTGAAACAACAACCACGACTATTGACTTAGAAGTGTGTCACTCGTGTGTTGAATGGGTAGACTTCCTTTCACTATTACATGTACATGTACTTATCAGTATTATTTTGATACATATTATGGTCGTTCCGATGACGTGGAATGTAAGGGGTTTTTATCCTCTACCAGTGTTTTGTCAACAGTTTTAGAGAAAGAAAAATCGATATCATGGTCATAACAGAGCAAGCTGAAAGAAACCACAAATATTACTGTGACAGTATTCACCAAACTATGCATCTTTTGTTAAAATTGATCATGATAACGCATCGCACTGTACTTCAGCTTTTACTGGGAAAGGGGTGTTGCCATTATGTACAAGAAAATCACTTATGTTTTCTGTCAAAGAAAATTGTTCTAACACAAACCGAATTGTATGAATTCAACTTGAGATCATATTGGTAACCTGTTTACATTCTTGGTGTTTATTTGCCATCTGAGAACAATATTGATGCATATACTCATGAGCTTAATATCTAGAAATTTGTATAGCTATTATTCCAACTCGGTAAAGTTATCATTGTAGGTGATCTCAAGGCAGCTTGACTGATACATTGTAATACTAACCCCATCAAGGCTCATTTTCTAGCAGACTTTGTCGCTAGGTGTAATTATTGTATGCAACACAAAGACTTTGTTATTGAGGGTGAACATTTTTCCTTCATACAAAAGAGAACCACGCTTGATTACATTTTGTTTTGATAAACATGTTCTTTAAATGTTAAAAGTTAATAAATTTCTGAAGAAGGGTCCATTTCAATTACTTCAGACCACTACCAATCAAGTCATATTTAATTTTGAAATTCGAAGGCACTCATTAAGGAATTCTAAATCAAATTTACCGCACTGGCATAAGGCTACACCTGAATCTGTTGTACAATATAGAAAGCTTGTTGAAGAAAAGCTTGCAAGATTTATTAAACCACGAGCTAAGTGATGAAAAATTTTTCCCGAATTTGTTGTATTTAATATTCATGAAGTGAGTTCGTGAGACTACGAGAGTGTGATGATGTGCAACTATAGAGTCAATAAGAGTAAATTCCGTCAACACACAACAGATTGGACAAGATGAGTTGAAGTAATATGAACGGAGCAGTAGAGACGGACACACTCTGGATGTTGAAGCGGAAGATCGGGAGCAACGCAAGTTTTGCTTATAGGGAGGATTAAGAGCTGGCTCCAAGCGCTACTCTCAGGTTAGCTTTTGGACTCTCTAGTTTGAGAGAGAGAGAGATAGAAAGTTAGCGAAGAGATGAATTGAGATGGTGGACTGGCAGTCTTAATTGTACGGAGGCACGGAGGGCTGTAGGAAGATGAAGAGTAGTGTGTATTACTCTTGTAAGTCGAGTGACACGAAGGGTCATGAAATTCCTAAGGTAAAGCCTTGTGAGGCCAGTCGTGTCGTCGCTCGAGTCTCAGTTTGCTCGAGAGCGCAATCGTCAGATTTGGACTTGCCGTCTAGGGATATAAGATTGAGACTGGGAAGAATCCGACAAGAGTGTGATATGTCAGGTGTTCCCAGAAGGATGATAACCTAATATATCACAGCATATTGAGGATGAAATTATATGATCATATCGAGCAAATGCACACATTCAGGTGCTTGTTTGTACGCAGTCTTGGTAAAACTACGAGAGAGAAGGCCCGGCAGGAATGTTAACAAATGAAGCGACAAGGATATCTCTCTCTCAACGGTGAGTCTGATGTATATACGATTGTGAATCACGCGCATTTCGGACCAGCGGGCACGATAAAGAGGACTTTCAAAAATCTTACAACAGCAACAGTGTCGAAGAGCGAAACGCGGTGAGGTAACTTGTGATTGAACACAGTACAAATATTGAGAGAGTGAACACTGCAAGAGCTTACACGACGTCCTCAGGGTTTAACCCCGTACAAACACCGCGTGTGGATATTCGCTCAGCGATCCACGCGATAGCAAACTCTCTGTTGCGCCCATAGCGTGATTCGCATGTCAGAGGGACGTGAATCAAGATATTCTAATGAATAGAGGTCGGTAGCACGAACACAACAATCACTGGATTTGAGCTGATGATTGTCGTTGTCTGCGTCGGTGACTATAGTCGGATAATTAGGTGAACGGCTCTGTTAGACATAGGTGACTAGTAGTACTTATGGGACGATGAATGCAGCTACTGATCAAGTGTTGGAAGAAGTTAAAAGGTCACGACGTAAGTGCTGCTCGGCCTGGAGAAACATGCATCTTCAGAACTGGGACCCGTCATCCGAAATTCTCTTATCCTCGAGAGTTAAGTTTGCCCATAGAAGGGATACGCAAATTGACTTCTGGTACAGCTACCGTGGATGTTCGTGTGAATCACATCCGTCTTTCCATTCGGATGTCAAGGATAAACTCTAGCATGTCTAGGGCCCTGCGTTTGGTCATTTTCCAAATATAAGCGAACGTCACTCGGCAGCTTCGTCAATTCCATCTATATACTTTGCGCAATAGTTCAGTGCTCTGCGTCAAGAGCATATACGAAACTGAACGTCTGGCTCTGTTACGTACAAAGAAGAACTGCATGTCGCGAGGTTTCCTTCCGATATCATATTTTCGGTTTGTGGTCCCCGTGTCAAATTAGTGTGAGATGTTTGACAGATTTATGTCCAGACTGGGGTTGTAGAAGGATTGAAGAATGATGGTATGGACGATGTTCCGCGGCAGGATAGTAGTATTGACGAATTCCCACCGATTTATCAATGCATTCAAAATCATCTTTAGATCGGTGTCTTAAAAATCTTAAGCTTATTCAACAAGTCAGCCGTATGTAACAAACAGATTCACGCTCTGAGCTACTATAGCATGCGGAAAAAATAAAAAAAAAAAAGAAAATTAAAGAAAGTCTAAGAGTGCCTTCGAATTTCAAAATTAAATTGATCTGTGATTGGTAAGTGGTCTGAACGTAATGAATATGGAAACCTTTCAGAATTTTATAACTTTTTAACTGTCCATTGATAGAACTGTTATAAACTAACAATGTACATCAAAGCGTAGTGGTTCTCTTTGTTGAGGAAAAAATGTTCACCTTTCAAAACAAAGGTCTTGTTGTTCATACCATAAATTACACCAGCGAAAAGTTGCTAGTAAATGAAGCCTTGAGGGGTAGTATTAATGTATCAGTCAAGTGCGATTGAGAGAACGAATGGTACAATGATAAATTACTGGGTAGTTGGAATTTAAGCTAGACATGAATTTTAGAATAGGTCGTTAAGCTCTTACGAGTATATGCGATTCAATATATTGTTCCAAGATGGTCATAAACACAAGAATGAACAGTCACAATTAGTATGGAAACTATACAATGCGTAGGAATGAATGGTGTGTGTCATTAAGATCTTAGAAACTACGATCTATTTGTCACAGTAAGAAAATGAAAATGATACAAGTTCATATATGTATATTAGCTAAACGCGAGAGACGTTACCACGTGCATAGTGTTCTAGTGACAAATCACGCTGAAAGTAGGAATGTCATGAATGGATTCTCAACACACAGCTTAGAGCTATAAAAAGACGCTATAACGTTAGGCATGCACATCCGTCGATACTGTATTTGTGTTTCTTAATACTCTGGAGACGTCATGTCTTTATGTTAATTGAGGGAGGAGTTAAGTGTGTAGCTTTCTTCAAAACGGTCGGACTGCTCAGCACGAATGGGAGATGAGCCAGCAAGTGAGCTCCGTGCAAGTCAGAACAATGCCTCCGGGAAGGAACGCCATTAAAACGGTAACATTGTCACACAGAATGCGGATAAGATGCGTACAATGTTATGATGGGAATGGTGCACTTGAGGGGAAAAAGTAGAGTCGGACAATGATGGACAGTGCATCACGAGAACAACAATCGTCATCTAAGGGTGAGGTTATCGCCGTGGATATTTGTGGCAGCGTATGCAATTAAGGCGCAGAATGAGTGGTTACGCGCAGTCAGGGAGGAAGTTGCGTTTGTTTACATGATCTACTCCTTCTAATCGCATTCTTGTGAACCATGACAGGGGTTACAATCACAATTGCACAGTTTCCTGGGGGGCACCGCCGAGGATATTAATGGGAGGACTGCAAGAGGCGTAGTCATAGAGTCAGGTATTCACGATTTTGCAAATTTAGCGCGCAGAAGGAGATATACTCATATTAAAGTATAAATCTAGTTCGGAAGTTGATGGTACATACAGTTCATGTAGTGCTATTAGTAGCGTGTGATGAGATTTTGTAAGGTTTTGGCTTGAATAAATTAATGATTACATTTTAGACCTAATGGGTTTCGAATAAAGTGACTTCAATAGTAGCAATAAGTCGCACGGTCACATCTTGCCTTGGATTCTTGTGCCTAAGCCCGAGAAGTAGTATCGGCTGACCTTTCGTAGGTAACACATAATGTCATCTTTTACTGATGTGGCTTGATTATCGATAAAGGAAGCGATATGGAAGGGCGTGATATGGGTGGCGAAAAAACAACTCACGTAAACGCAATAGTCTGGGGCGCATAGTCATAGATCCCACGAAAGTAAAGCAGGTGACTTGCGGGTTGAACAATTGACTAGTATTGTAAGTTGCGATCTTTTCTGAAAACGATGACGCTCAAAGTTTTTGCGAGTGATCGTCCCTTCTGTGGGCATGGGTTCTAGATCGAGTGAGCGCAGCCTTTATACAATTGGAGATCGTGTAAGGATCTGTAGGAGACTCATCTTTGAGGTCCGAGCAAGTGCTGTGAGTTAGGAATATGCATATACGGATCACTCAAAAAAATAACTGGGTTTACCAATTGTGATGGTAGGTTTAGGTTGGGAAACATGGTAATACTACATAAGAGCAGCGCACACACAAGCTGTGTTTGTAACGTCTTGATGATACCAAGAGTTTGAGACGTGTCTTGTAATTCAAATATAGAAAGATCGCCCTCATCCGTTGGCGCGGGGCTCGTGAAGCGGGGTGTAGTAGCAAGAGTATGAGCTCCAGCACCTATGCGAGACTGTATTACAAGGAGAGAACTCACGATAGTAGCATACTGAGAAGCAACCGACACCGCCGCGGTTGGGTCACAGCGATGTGGTAGGAAAGTGTCAGTAGGAAAAGAAATCGATCTGTAAGTTTGGTGTGGTAGGCGCAGGAGAAACGAGAGATGGTAACAGGAATAAGCAGAGCCCTTCGTATTTGTGACTGAGATTGTCCATATAATAGCGAGTAGTAGGTAAATAATTTGTAAGTGGACACACATGGGCTTAGCGACGCAGATTTAATAGTTTGTTTTTGAAAATCTGCAAGACCGTATAGATGCAGTACGTTTATGTGTGTAGATGCTGTACTGATGGAACATGACAACGGGCGTTTGGTGTTATATGCAACTTATGTGATAAACGCGCGTTCATCGCAGACTTCAGGATAGGGCTCGTTCGCCGTGGATTGCAGACGCATATGACGAAATCCGGGAGTATTGGAGTGACAGTATGATCTTTTGTATTCCTACAGACATACACTTAGTCAGAACAATCAACTTATGATTATATCTGAATTAAGCCTGGGCTCGGGATGTCTTTAACGCTACGAATGGCTGTGATCTTTGATACAGCGGTAAGATGTTTCACCGCGAGGTATGTCCGAGTGAGGTTATATATACACGAGTATTGTGCGCCAGAACAGGGATGTACGGATCGATGATGATGTATAATTATGGCAAAGAGTGTGTACCGCGTCGGGACGAGACAATGGTGTGCGCGCATCTAAACAGCGATTCCTTCTTGTAAGCCAAATAAGATATGCATCAGCGGTGGTGTATCTTAGTCGCACAAGAATAGTGCGGGACGTTCGCGTCTTTCTTATGATCCTGGGCGATATGCGAGCTAGTAGGGATTCACAGTCTATATCATAAGAGGCAAACCGTCGGTCAGGATGAGTCTGACTTTGCGGCAACGGAGGAATGAGCATATTACACACAGTGAATTAGTCCGATCACTAAGCTGGGAGAAAAGGCGAGCAGCGTGAACATGCGCAGAGGGGGGAATGAACACTAACTGTATTTATGAAGAGAGTTAGTATAGCTTTGTATTTATATGAAGTTTGCGGGGGACGAGAGCTGCGTGGCTTGTTCATATAGTCTTCTAGCTACTGCGGTACACGGCGTCAAGTGAGATTTAATCCTAGGATCGTATCTAGTATCCTCTGGTATGGAGATTTGCCGTGGAACCTACACATTACCTCTATAGCAACAGATTTACCATTCATCGTTATGGAAAACACAGCAAAGTAGTTATTAATGTAATACTCTTTTTGGCAAATGTAAAGCTGACTACGAGATTGTCAGTCATTCTCTTGATTTGGAACAATGATTGACTCACTACGCTACTGCTCTCTAATATGACTTCCATCTTTGCGTCTTTGAGAAACTGCGGGACAACGTCGGTTTGACCCACGTAATGGAGTAACCCACGCTTCGATGTGACACCGCTGCAAAGTCATCATTATCCTCGAATTTTCACCCGATTTCAAACAGACCTATTATTCAGAAAACCATCACTAGAGTAAAACTGGTACGATTTTCATTGTCAAAAAGTCCTCCAAAATGAGAGGACTGTAATGGAAGTTGATGCGGAGCGAGTGCAAACGTCATACTGTTGCCGCTTTTTTTTTCTTCTAGTACGATAAATTCTATGTAGTCTTTGGAGACATGGTCTCCAACAATGAGGTTTACTAATGGGTACTAATAGTGACCCTATTGGCAGAAACTGTATTTTTATTCTTACAGTGGCAGAATTTGTACTAGGTTAGCGTACTAAAAATAAAATTGCTGTG
>CAJDSM010019060.1:0-12732 GCA_903981925.1 Ostrea lurida
CAGTTCATTCATCGCTTCATCAGTAATACGCAGTTCATCATGCTCATCTAGGTAATACGCAGTTTCCATAATGCCTTCATCTAGGTATACACAGTTCATCATGCTCTTCTAGGTAATACACAGTTCATCATTGCTCATCTAGGTAATGTGCAGTTTTCCATCTTGTCATCTAGGATACACAGTTCATCATGCTCATCTTAGGAATACGCAGTGCATGCCATCTAGGTAATACGCAGTTCATGCTATTAGTAATACGCAGTTCATCATGCTCATTAGGTAATACGCATTCAGCATGCTCATCCTAAGGTAATACGCAGTTACATGCTCATCTAGGTATACGCAGTTCATCATGCTCAGTCTAGGAATACGAGTTCACTCATGCTCTTCTAAGTTAAGTACACAGTTCATCAGCTCATCTAGGTAATACGCAGTTTCATCATGCTCATCTAGGTAATACACAGTTTCATCATGCTCATCTAGGTAATACGCAGTTCATCATGCTTCATCTAGGTAACGCAGTTCATCATTTGCTCACTAGGTATACGCAGTTCATCATGCTCACTAGGAAATTACGCAGTTCATCATGCTCATCTAGGTAATACGCAGTTCATCAATGCTCATCTAGGTAATTACGCAGTCATCCATGCTCATCTAGGTAATACGCAGTTCATCATGCTCATCTAGCGTAATCCAGTTCATCATGCTCTTCTTAGGTAATAGCAGTCATCATGCTCATCTAGGTACATACGCAGTTCATCATGCTTCGATCTAGGTAATACACAGTTCATCATGTTCATCTAGTAATGTAACAAAGGTTTGCGCAGTCAGTCATCTCATGGAGGTAATTACGCAGTTCATCATGCTCATCTAGTAATACGCAGTCATCATTCTCATTCTAGGTAATACCACATTCATCATGCTTCATCTACGGTAATACGCAGTTCCATCATGTCATCTATGGTAATACACAGTTCATTCATGCTACTAGGTAATACGCAGTTCATCATGCTCATCTAGGTAATACGCAGTTCATCATGCTCATCTACGGTATACGCGTTCATCATGCTCTTCTAGGTAATACACAGTTCATTTCATGTCATCTATAATAGCAGTCATCATGCTCATTAGGTAAATACACAGTTCATCTTGCCTCATCTAGGTAATGACGCAGTTCTCATGCTATCTAGGTAATGTAACAGAAAAGGTTTCTGCAATTCATCATGCTCATCTAGGGTAATACAACAGTTTCATCTTGCTCATCGGTAGATAAGACGCAGTTCATCATGCTCATCTAGGTAATACCAGTTCATTCATGCTCACAAGGTTATATACATACTTATAAAAATTATCAAAAAGATTTTTACACCCCCTCAAACGTCTGCCAAGCCATATATGCTAAGTACCTGCGAATAAATGTAGATGTGCACCTGTCACAAAGATTAAAGATGGAAACGTCTACATATACTGTATAAAGGTACATATTTTGCCCCATTTTAATTATTCGCCCTCATTGTGAGTGGGCAGATTGACAGACTGAGTAAATTCATTTTGCCCAGTCGCTGATTATCTTCTCTTAAACACCATTGTGTCTTGGCAAATTTTAAAGTTTGGATAAACTGTTTTAATGTTGCAAGGGGAAACAACATGGGAAGAACATAAAACTGTATTACAGTAAAGAGATCAAATGAGTCCCCCCAAAAATTCTCCCCAAACAAAACTTCACTACCAAATCCTAGTCAAGAGATACATGACTCTATCAGTTTTATATGAACCTTAGTTCATTTTGTCATTTCCATTTTTCATGTCCATACCTGTTACTTGCCATTAAACACTTTTACATCGTCTGACAGGATTTGTTAAGGTAACACCCCGCACGCATTACCACGGGACCAGATCGTGTCTCCAGTCAGCGCTCACCGATCTCGAACAAACGTGACTCAATGCTCAAGAGCGAAAACGCGAGTCTTGAGGAACTCTTCCAGGCAAAAATTACAAAAGATGCTCAATTCAAGGTTATGGGAGAGCGGGAACCACCGCCTCGTGCGACAAGACGACATGGAGGAACTGGTGTGTAAATCTCCGTCAATGTTTTTTGATTTAAGATTACAGAAGAACAGTCAGTGAAAATTTTACGTTGATGATGCGAGATAATGAACTTAAGATGTCAGATATGTGAGAAATGTGAAAACAATCTTTTTGATTTTTTGTAGACCCAAGAAATAGTAGGATGGCGCTGTGAAGATCAGAAAGCTTTATTCGTTTGACAACTGTATATCTGCTGCCTCAGTACAGGGGTGTGTGTGTGTGGAATGTAGATTTCAGTGTACTCTTGTGTGCTTATTTTAGCTGATCTAAAATTTGTGCCAATCTGAAGCTGATACTATGTATCATAATCATAAATTTAGCATTTCTACTTGAACGAGAATTACAGATTTGGCCAAATCTCACTGAAATAAGTTCACATAAGGGTATTTTGCCATGTAATTATGGTCCCAATATCTTTGTCATTCTGCAGTGTTTTACAGATGTTCAACCACAATCTACAGTACTATGTATTGTTGTGGAAGGACACTGCTAATTTGCTGTTTGGATACTTTTATTAAGCCACTCCATATATAGCACTGTTAAACTCTTTGATCAAATTCACGAGGAGTAAATTATCAGCTCTAGATTAAAAAAACAAATTTAACAAAAGTGAGAACATTTTGATGATTTGTAAGAGGTCTTGTGGGGAAACGTGAATGATGTTGAGTATGATTAGGACGTAGTTAAGTGAGGGAGTGGTTTATATGTTGGAGGGACTAACCAGCAGAAATATCAAGTGGATGGAACGCCTCTCCAAGAAGTAGAAATTAAAGGATACAGCTATTACACCTGACATGCAAAGTATCATGAGGAGTCAACTCCCACAAACTCAGTATTGACAACAGGGGATCGTAGGTAAAAGTGAACACCCACAAACTCCAGTATTACACTCGGGGTGGTAGGTTAAGTGAACACCCACAAACTCAGGATACATCAGGGATCGTAGGTAAGTGAACTCCACCAAACTCAGTATACACTCAGGGATCGTAGGTAAGTGAACACCCACAAACTTCAGTATACACTCAGGGATCGTAGTTAATGTGAAAACAACCCACAACTCAGTATACACTCAGGGATCGTAGGTAAGTAAACTCCACAAACTCAGTATACACTCAGGGATCGTAGTAAGTGAACACCCACAACTCAGTATACACTCCGGGGGTGTAGGAGGTGAACTCCCACAAACTTCAGTTATACACTTCGGGGGTTATGGAACGTGAACACCCACAAACGTCAGTATACACTCAGGGATCGGTAGGTAAGTGCAACTCCCACAAACTCAGTATACACTCGGGGGTGATAGGTAAGTGAACACCCACAAACTCAGTATACACTCGGGGTGGTAGGTAAGTGAACTCCCCAAAATCCAGTATACACTCGGGGTTGTAGGTAAGGTGAACACCCACAAAGTCATATACACAGGATGTTAGGTAAGTCAACTCCACAAACTCAGCTATACACTCGGGGGTGATAGTAACTGAACTCTCAAAACTCAGATCACTCGGGGGTTGTACGATAAGTGAACTCCCACAAACTCAGTATACACTCGGGGGTGATAGGTAAGTCAACTCCCACAAACTCAGTATACACTCAGGGGTGATAGTAAGGGGAATACCACAAACTCAGTATACACTGGGGTTGTAGATAAGTGAACGCCCAGCCAAACCAGGTATTTCACTAGGGGTGATAGGTAGTCAAACTCCACAAACTCAGTATACACTCGCGGTCGTAGGTAAGTGAACAGGCCACAAACTTCATATCACTCGGGGGTTGTAGATAAGTGAACTCCCACAAAACTCAGTTACACTCGGGGGTGGTAGGTAGTCAACACCCACAACTCAGTATACACTCAGGGGGATAGGTAAGTCAACTCCACAAACTCAGTATACACTCAGGGGTTGATAGGTTAGTCAACTCCAGCAAAACTCAGTATACACTCCAGGGGTTATAAGATAAGTGAACTCCCACAAACTCAGTTATACACTTCGGGGTGTAGAGAAGTGGAACACCCACAAACTCCAGTATACACTCAGGAGGTGGTAGGTAAGTCAGTAAGGAACAACCCACAACTCAGTATACACGTCGCGGGGTTGTAGATAAGTGAACTCCCACAAACTCAGTATACCACTCGGGGGTGGTAGGTAAGTCAACACCCGACAAACTCAGTATACACTCAGGGGTGATAGGTAAGTCAACTTCCCACCAAACTCAGGTTGAGTATAACACTCAGGGGGTTTATAGATAGAGTGAACTCCCACAAACTCAGTATACACGTTCGGGGGTTGTGAGAATAAGTGAACCACCCACCAGATCAGTAACACTCAGGGGTCGTAAAGGTAATGTTCAGTAAGTTACACTGCCCACAAACTGCATAGGGTCATAGGTTAAATCCAGTTTTAAACTTGGTATACACTCATGGGTTGCTAGGTAATTTTATTTCCAAACTCCGAATCCCATTAGGGTATGTCCAGCTTTATTTACAGAACTGATGTACTTTGAGGGGGGGGGGGGGGGGGGGGGGGTGAGGGTAGTCATTGGTAAGTTCAGCTTCCAACAAAACTCAGTATACACTTCCAAGGGTTGTCAATATGTCCAGCTCCTTTAAACTCAGTGTACACTGGAAGTCTTTTGGTAAGTCCAGTTCAAGACTCAGTATAACACATGCTACCAAGGGTTTGTCGCTAAGTCATAGCCCCTTATGCAATCAGGGTCCGTAGGAATATCCACTCTTATAAACTTGGCAGGGGATTGAGGGGGGGATGTGTGTGTTGGCTTTGATTGGTTATTCCAGCTTTGTGAACTTCGGTATATATCCATGTGTGTTGGAAAGTCTACAAAAACTTGACGTGCTGGATCAATTTTCGACGTGATTTTTTAGGCCAGTAACTTGATCTATTAAAAACATTATCCAACCTCCTTTTTAGAAGTTTCATCTATAGCTTTTCATCCATAGATTTTATTCTTAGTTGATGTTGGGAATAATTTTCGTTTTGCTTGTTGGACCAGCCTGCTAAGATTTTATTCGTTCGTTGATGTTTTTATGTGGGAATATTTTGTTTGCTTTGTGGACAGACTGAAGATTTATTCGGTTTTGTGATCGTTTTGATGTTGGGAATAATTTTGTTTGCTTTCGTTGGACAGACATGTAAGATTTATCGTTGTTGATGTTTTTTGTGTTGGGAATAATTTTGTTGGCTTTGTTGACAGACTGTAAAGATTTATTGTTGTTGAATGTTGGGAATTAATTTGTCTTAGCTGTGTTGGGACAAGACTTCAAAGATTTATTCGTTGTTGAGTGTTTTGATGTTGGGAAATAATTTTGTTTGCTTTGTTGGAAGACGTAAGATTTCATTCGTGGTTGTTGATGTTTTTGATGTTGGGAATAATTTTCGTTTGCTTTGTTTGGCAGACGGTAAATTTATTCGTTTGTTTGATGTTTTTGATGTTGGGAATAACTTTCGTGTTTGTCCTTTGTTTGGACAGACTGTAAGTATTTTATTCGTGTTGAATGTTTTTGATGTTGGGTAATAATTTTGTTGCTTTGTTGGAGACAGACTGTAATGATTTATTCGTTGTTGATGTTTTTGGATGTTTGGGAATAATTTCGTTTTGCTTTGTTGGTACAGACTGTTAAGATTTATTCGTTGTTGAGTTTTTTGATTGTTGGGGAATAATTTCGTGTTTGCTTCTGATGAGACAGACTGTGTGTAAGATTTATTCGTTGTTGGGATGTTTTTGATGTGGGATAATTTTGTTTGCTTTGTTGGACAGACTGTTAAGATTTATCTGTTGAGTTTTTGATGTTGGGAATAATGTGTTTGCTTGTTGGACAGACTGTAAAGATTTGATCGTTGTTGATGTTTTTGATGTTGGGAATAATTTTGTTTGCTTTGTGCATGTAAGTACGCGATTTTTTGATTGAATCGGCTGTTAGACTGAAGATTTTATTCTTGTTGATGTTTTGATGTTGGGAATAATTTTTGTTTGCTTTGTTGGACAGACTGTAAGAGGAAGGATCTGTTTAACCTCATCGCACATCAGCGACATTGGATGCAGACATGCCGGTTGCTGGGCAGATCAGCACAATTGGTTATACCACTCAAAACTGTCTACGAGGTACGTGGACATTTAACCAATCAAATAACTGCATCCTTGTGGCTATGTAACGATATGATATTTTATGTCATTGTGTCGCCTGCCTGCTTAGCGGAGCGACATAATCAGGGATCCACTTTAGTCGGTCTTGCGTCTGTCGGCAGTCAGAACAAATTTTCAGTGTCAACATTTTCTCAGGAACCCACACAGGCCAGCTTCCCCTGATATTTGCACAGAGGCATCAAGTTGGACAACTGTATCGTGTAACGCAGTTTCCAATCATGCGCATGTAAACTTCCTGTTTGACGCAAAACTTTTGATATATTATTAACATGGACAAATATTTCTGTTCCAACATTTTCTCAAGGAACCACCACAGGCCAGCTTCCTAATATTGGCACAGAGCATCCAGTATGGGACAACTGTATCGTGTAACGCAAGTTTCCAATCTCCGCATGTGCAGACTTCCTGTTTGAACCAACTTTGAATAATTGTTAACATGGACAATTTCTTGTCACATTTTTCTCAGGAACACACGCCAGCTTCCTGAATATTGGCACAGAGCATCCAGCTATGGACAACTTGTATCGTGCAACACAGTTTTCCAATCTGCCACAGTTCACTTCCTGTGTGAAACGCACTTTAATTTTTTTGACATAAACAAATTTGTCTTTAGTTTACGAGTAGAATCTCAACAATGGCATCTCATAAACAATATCTCATCTTTCATCTAATTCACGTGTTAGGATATGCATTGGCATATCGTGGTAAAGTTGAACAGACGAATTCTGACAAAGAACATTATAATTAATCTATACTTTTTTCAATGATGATACCTTTAATGATGAAGTATTTTTCAAATGAAATTAGAAGTAGGCAGGCGACACATTGTCTTTTCCTGGAAGGACTACCGACTGAAGTATTGTACCTCTGCTCTCATTTCAAGTCATATTGTATTGCTTAATTTTGAATATTACTGTACAGGGCATAAATTTTGCAGGGATAAAATTTCACAATTCTTATTATTTGGTATTACACGATGGTTTAAATTCCTTTGAATAGATGAACTTATACCTCAAATACTTTGAACAGCACTTTGCGATGGTTTTATTTTTGCGATCATCAATATAAGTGCGAATATAGCGAAAATAAAACTTGTGCGAATATTTCCCCCTTTACAGTAATGCATATAGAGCAGTTTCTGATTTAATTTCAGTTAACCTGCACTATTTGATTGGTTGATGGACATTCATTAAAAAGAGTTTTATACTGTATTAATTTGTTTGCAGTTAAGCTACACCATATGATAGGAGAGGATAGCATCACGCAATAGATTTTCATTGGGTTACAATATTGTTCTGCTTTACATTAATATCTTTGATATAATTTTGTGTGGAACAGTTTGCGCTTTTTTAAAAATTCCAAATTTTTATATTTATAAATCTTTGATACATTTAATTTTAAATTAAGGTACATGTATTTCCATTGTTTGGATGGTTGTATATTAGGTGAAATTTAAAATTGATACATTCATCTGCTATATATGTATATAAAACGTTTTTGTGTTATTGTCAACAACGAAAATGAAGATTTAGTTTTCCGAAAAAGGATTCTTAATTTGGAATATGACATTTCAAAGTTGGGAATCTGCTATATAAATACTTGTAACATGATTAACCATTTGTTGTAGAACTGTGTGTTCATTCGATAGAAAAATTGTTTATGTTTATAGACTATTACTAACTTAGATTGCTTTCTAAATTGGCATTAATTGCTGTCATTTAAACTACTTAGTCTCAGAAAATAGAAGCACATCAATATTAATCTAAGCTAGAAGTGGAAATAGAAGTATTGTTACAACAAGTCCTATCTATGTAAAAGTATATTCATTATTAGCAACATTTCAATATTCATACACTTAACGCACTTGAACAAATGAATGAATGCCAATTTTTTGCTGTTCGATGTAAAAGAATATGAGAAGTACTTGTTTGTGAGACTCAGTACTTAGTAAATTCATGATTTATGCTAAAATGTATCATTGACATATAAATTTCACGCTACTCTAATAACAAACAATTTACATCGCATGTGTTTAAAGTTAAGGTCAAAATTGGAAACTTCGTGAACTATTCGAGTAGTGAAATCAGCATAGCACAATTTATTTCCGATACCACTAATTAGACAACTTATTTCATATAATTATCCAGAGGCCATACAGGACAACATGCCGTGCATTTATGACGTTTATCAACAGCTCACTATCAGATCTATGAATCAGATTGACTTAGTGTAAACAAGAGGCAGATAAGACTCGCTGGACCAGACCTCAGTAAATATACCAGGCGACGTCAGGTATCAATTCTACTTTCACCATCTTCTTAAGCGAAGTAAGTTAGCCCGATATAGTTACGTGCGTGGCTAAGTGTGTCAACCTAAAAGCTAGCGGTGTCAACCTATTTTACATGTTCAGACCTAAAGTAAGGCGGGTAGTGTTTGTCAGACAAGCTCAGTAGCACGATATGCTGTAGAGCCCAGAAGTATCAGACGGTAAGTGCTGTCAACAGCATCATACCATCCATCTAATGTTATACTTAATAAATACGACATCAAAGACCACTGGCAGATATTAGTACTTGGTCTGCGGGCCAGGTTACCCGATATCTATAATCACTTGAGCTAAATAGGTAGACATGGTATGAATTGCCAATCTTGTGACATAGTGGTCATAAAAGTGTGTTAAGTGTTATGGATAGTGTAGTTACCTGTAACACCAATATTATTCACAGGTGACGAAGCCAGCGACACGATTCTCGCGTCAATATATCATTTTGTTGTCTTACGTTGTGATAGTGTGTGACTTTGAATGTTATAATTGATTGATGATATACACATTTGTTTTACAGGAAAGATGAGCCGCAACATATTTCAGACTTTCTCTCATGAAATAAAAACAGGAATGGGAGCAGTCGGACTGTATTATGACAAAACACTCACAATAGTACGTCAATTTCACTTATTTTATTAATAAAGAAGTAAGGATAATGTTGCACTGTGGAACATCCCTTAAACGAATCAGAATCACATATTTGGATAATACAAGGGCAGATAAGAGTTACTGAATATGATGGACTCATCAGCAGGCTCTGTCTGTGTTTTAATATCTGAACATTGCAGGGTCTGTGAATGTTCAGGGAAGTTTTGTGGTGGAAAAAAATTTTAATGATCAATGGACGTTGTACTTTCATGTATAGACAGTAATTTTATTTCCTGATGAATGAATGAGTGAATTGTGATTCTTCACCTCAGAACATACTACCAGCTTTAACTGTCCAATGCTCGTGAAAACCAGAAATACATCCAGCCAACGTCACCATGTATGCCAGAACACATGTCGTCTTAGAATTCCCCAATCGCCAAACCTTTCACCCAAAAGTGTAATTCTCCACGTTATTTTGAATTTCAGAATGACAGGTGATATTGCTGATGGCTCACAGCAATTCATTGTGCTTTTTGTGAAATTTTCAAGAAAAACATTTTTTGGGTTTTATAGAATACAGTGTACAAGAAAAATCTTTAGAAGAAAACTCTTCAGTGATTGCTGGAAATTATTTCATTCTGCTTAATTCTTTGAAAAAATGTCCAGTTTTAAGAAATTGAATCTGCGATCTTGCTTGAGAATGGATACATAAGAAGCAGATATTGTGTGTGTCCTCCAAACTTTGTCACGTTCTCAAAAAAAAATGCCAAATTTTTCCTTCCGTAATATTTTTGGATAACAATCTCTGAACAGTCTGATGTGTTATAAGTGTAAGCTAGTGCACGTACACAATGGAATTAATACCTTTGGTCTTTCATGGTGATATTTAGTCATATTTCAATTGATTCAGATATGTATTGTTAGCCACGTAATTTTATACAGGTGAATGCTTTCCGTCAGGTAGAGTGTGCTGTCCATGTTTACCTTGTCG
Source organism: Ostrea lurida (assembly GCA_903981925.1). Taxonomy (NCBI): domain Eukaryota; kingdom Metazoa; phylum Mollusca; class Bivalvia; order Ostreida; family Ostreidae; genus Ostrea; species Ostrea lurida. The sequence goes on from CAJDSM010019060.1 coordinate 10,152, forward strand.
AGCAGGTACAGGTAACTCCGACATCAGCATGCAGCATCTTTGTGGTCCGTCACGACGTCAGAAACTCGAGCTCAGGTCTCGCTCGTCTCGGTGCACAGCAACTAGACTCGCCCTCATCAATCCATTCAAAGCAGCAGACACAGAGATAGTCGCTGTGGAAACAGTCCCAGCCATTTCATCCACTGACGCAAGATGAGGCTTTTGTCGAGGGACACATGTGAGATGTCCACTGAAAAAAGCGAGTAAGTGGACAGGGATGAATATGTGAATTTCATCCTTCACTGTGCTCCTCAGTAGGTTGCATGATTTACTGTCGATTGTCATGCTATTACTAGTGCATTTCATGCATTACTGTGCTCCTGGCAGGATGCATAATTTACTGTTTTCTTCCTAGACACGATAATCTTTTTCTTTTAAGAAATATTTCTTGAGAACCTTTTGTAGCAGTATTTTGCTAATGACTACTTGAAATTTATTACACATAATAACAAAGTAATTTTCCTGTTTTGTAGGATATTAATATATAGTCTGTTGGATGAAAATGGAGTCAGAAACTTCACGAGTGGTGGACGAAAGCCCCGCAGTAAATTCTATTGTCATGGTGTTGCTGTGGCAATAAGATATGCGGATGACCGAGTTTTTGTGGGACTTCAAGATGGGAAACTGTTAATATACGACAGGGATGAAAGTAAGTCAGAAAGTAATCCATTATAAAGTCATGTGATTTAATGTGTTGGATTGCATAGAGTGTTCTGTCTTCTAGTTGTTGTTGTAAGGTAATATGATATGGAGTGTTCATTATTGTGTCCTTCACACCAGGCTGTCAATCACACACACTTCATGATACTGCATAGCGGGTTAATATCGCAGTTGGGAAAAAATCTTGATTTTTTCACAAAGCAACAAATGTTGGTTGGTTGAATTCGCAGAAAAATGAATCTTAAACCTGAACCCCAATTCTGTTATATGTATTAGAATTAATTCATTGAATGTTAAATTTGCAGAATTTTGTTTCAGCGAATATAGCAAAAATTAAATCTGCGAGTAAATTTCCCATTATGCAGTATCTTATTTTGTGATTTTGCCTCGTTGGATTTTTCAGACATAATTTTTGTGAACAAACAAATTGGTCATCATTACTAATGCATGTACTGTGATTATGTTGATGAGACAAGTTGACAATATTCTGATCTGAAAAATACAGAGAGAGGATACGCAGATGAATTTTTTAAATAAAAATGAGTTATCTTTGTTCTTTATAAATTTCATCAAGGTTTCCTCCTCATCAAACTTTCCTCTTTAACTGTGTATTCAATATTATTCATTATTTTGTACCAAGATAAGTTGGTGAGTTTGCACAAAAATGAATAAATAAACTTATCAGGCATATAAAGTGGTTGGCAGTATTCTTTTCACACATGGTTTAGTAACACCCCCCAATGAAATGTATCGTGATGTGGATTTTTAGCAGATGGAAAGTGGAAAGTGGATGGTCCTAATATAGTGGAGATAGGCAGCGACATGCCGATCTCCTGTATCATAGCGATAGAGGACGAGATATGGGTTGCCTGTGGTGATACAATCTACATCATCCCTGTAGATGAAAATGAATTTCAGGTAATATCGGTTAAAGCAAAATTTGTAAATCATTAGCTTCATGTATGAATATTTTTCTTATTTATCTCTATATTATATTTATATTATAGCTAGCACTTAAATATTGCTTTAATATCTACAGTATCTTTGATTTCTGCCGATGTAAATTTATGAATATATATCATAATCTTGCTGTGCATCTATATATGACAGTAACAATTTACATGTAATTGATCCTGTTTATTGGAAATCTGTTTTGAAGTTTTGCAAATTATTTATTTTTTGGTCTGTTGCATGATCAAGTATATGTGAAAATTGATTTTAAAAATAATACAAAAGAGGTGTTTATCTAGTTTTATAGGTTAATAAGTAAGTAGATAAATCCATGCATGATATATGTACCATATAAAATTCAAATATATATATCAAGAATATGTACATGAATATCATAGCAGTTAGTACCAATTCTTTGCCAGTAAAATAGAAAAAGAAATTGTAGTAGTCAAATATTCATTTTCTCGCTTATTTCACTTCATATTATCTCTAAATGTGAGTTTGTAATCCAATTGATGGAAAGTGAGATCATAATTATTGACACAGTATAGTATAATGTACAGTTGAACTTCGGTATCTTGAACACTGATATCTCGAATACCATGACTATGTCGAACTGATTTGGAGGTCCCAGCCACCTATTTTCTAAGTATTTTCACTCTTGTGAATCCATGGATATCTCAGAATTTTTTTCTCGGTCCCATCGAGTTTGAAATAACAAGGTTCGACTGTATACACCACAGGAAAATTCTAAACTGAAGAAATTTTGTATATTAAATTTCAAGCATGCAAAATAGTCTGGGAAAACCCAATGATATCAGTGCATTTTGATGCAGCACTACTGTATTAAAATCACAACAAATGCAAAATTTTGGAAAGAAATATTGATACTTTTGTATGTTACATATTTGATTGTTTGTTTTGAACATAT